>JAVQJF010058294.1:0-20251 GCA_036023855.1 Gadopsis marmoratus
TGTATATACTCATTATATACAAGCAGGTCCAGGACTAGGAGCACGTTGTTGTGCCGCTCATACATTCTGACTGGGCGTCACTTAATATTGAAGAAGTCCTTTTTGAGATGAATTAAAAACGTGTGTGTTAGCAGTTTGTGATCATTGTTGAGGAGGGTCAGCAATGATCCAATATTTATACCTTGTCTCATAGTCTGTGGGAGGGAAACATTTCAAGAGAACTTTGAAATGTTCCCAAAGATGTTTCTAAAATTGATCTGCAGGTCCATCTGTCCAGGAGAGCGACCCGGAGTCCAGCACTGCACTGCTCCCTACATCCTCACACCAGGTCTCTGCCTCACTGTCACTTCTCAAATCCTCATTTATTTAAAAAATTCATTCTTTGATTTTGTCAGACAACATTTCTGCTGCATCAGGTGAGAAATTAGAAGAATATAAATGACTATAAAAGGAATAAGTTTCATTGTCAGGATTATGTTTCTGAACAAAACGTGTAAGCATCAGGAACTCTTGTTTGGCACAGAGCTTAATTTCTGCAATAATCCAACATCCAATGGAGAAATTGGCTTTTTGTCAGGAAACAGGGCGATGCCAACTTCTGGGTTGGCCTACAAAATGATGTCTCCCCTGCAGCACTCTATTGCAACACACCTTTGCCAGTGTTCATGTTACAAAATGTGGATAAAATGCTCCACACAGATTCATTTCAGCCAAGAGATTAAGCTTCTACATCTACACAAAAGACGTTAAACATCTTTTGTTCCCTTTTTATAAAGTCTGTTCGTGCATTTTTCTATATTATTTTTAAATTCCAGGGTGTTTTTATTTGCGAAACAGCTAACAGCAGATTTTGTATTTTTTCAAGAATCACATTCACTCGCAAAGGATTTAAATTTGTGGAAATCACAATGGGGCAATCACATTTGGCTGTCCCATGGATCAGAACATTCTGCAAGTGCATCTGGTTTTTACATTGTGACACTCATGGTCACTTTCTTTGTTTGGTCATTAAGGTTAATAACTACATGTTGATTGTCTATCAAGACTTTTCAAGGCACGCAACTTTCAAAGAGCCTGTGGGTTTATGGCTTTAGCGCTCCGTGTCTGTCTTGTTGTTCTGTGGATTTGAGTTCCTGTGTCTGCGTCCTGTCTCTGCCTCGTGTTCCTGATGATTAAGTGGTTTCACCTGCTCCCTTGTGTCCACCTGTGGTCCATCCCCTTGTTAGTGTCCTGTGTATTTAAGTGTGTTCAGTTCTCTGTGTCCTGCTGGCGTCATAGTCAACGTTTGAGTCGATGTATGTGTAACCTCTGTGTTTCCGTTCCCTCCGTGTTTGTTGTACCGTTGCTCCTTGGATGACTTACCGTTTTTGTAAGTGCTCCCTCAGTTTGGTCAGTAATAAAGAACAGTTTGCCTACTGGCTGTCTGCGATTGGGTCCCTCCACTCCTCCACCTACACCTGGGCGTGACAAAATCTACATGAACTTTCGAGGTTATTTCAGAAATCACACCCATTTATAATATGCCAATAGAAATCTTATCTGAAGAGGAGAGGTTAAAATGAACTGAGATGAAAAGCAAATTAGCTGAGACGTGTAACATAAAAGCAGATGGAGCCTTTCTAAGGTCTAGGCAGAAATGGGTGGAGCAAGGCCAACAGATGTCTGTGATGTGATGACCTTGAAACTACAAAAATCACAGGCCAAGTATAATTTGAATATTAAGGGAACTGTTACGGATAAGAACAATATCTCAAAGTTCTGTTTTAAATACTATTTTACTTTATAAAAGACTAAAGTCCATAGGGATGCCATGTCAGAATTTTCTAATTACTTGGACAGATTAAATTCAATTATCTAGGGGGAAAAGTGTGATTTCCCCAATTGCTTTAGAAGAAGATTTAAAAACACTTCCTACCTGTGTCACACAGGGGGTAATTTGTCTAATACCAAATAAAAAAGATTAGCTTATGTAATTGAAAACTGGAGGCCCATTGGCGTACTCAGCGATTACACATTGTCTGCTATTGTATTTGTCTTCCCCAAATGTCTGTTTGTCTGCCCTGTGATTGACTGGCGACCAGTCCAAGGTGTTCCCCCGCCTCTCGCCCAGTATCAGCTGGGATTGGCTCCAGCCCCCCCCGGCGACCCTTTGGGATAAGCGGTATGGATAATGAATGAATGAATGAATGTTTTTGCCAAGAGATTCAAAAGTGTTCTAGACTTAATTATAGATGAAAATCAATCTGGATTTATGAGTAACATGCTATTTTCAATAACATAAGATTGGATTTTGGTCTTATTGATTATTCTGATCTAATCACTGGGGATAGTTTTATACCTTTTCTTGACTTTTACAAAGCCTTTGACACAGCTGAGAAATATAATATTGAGCCAATCTGGCAGATGACACAGATTTATTCTTGACGAATGATTTGCCAGTAAAACCTGTTAACTATTGATATATTTTAAAAAGCTTCAGGTTTCTGTCTGAATTTAAACAAATGTGAGGTATTTGCCAAAAACAACTTGTGATCTAACCTCTATTAATGATATACCTGTCAGGAGAAAAGTAAATTATTTACCAAAGACCAACAGGGCAGATCTTCTCTTAATTTCAATGATTGGAAAGGCAGAAAACAAATGTAATCTTTGGTCACAAATAGACCTGTCCTCTTATTGAAAGCGGATATCTAGACATGTTTGTGTTGCATCCTCTCTATTTCTTGATAGTAAAAATGCCAAACAAATTGACAATTGCTGCTTAACGTTTTGGGGAAAAAATCACATTCACACATTAGAAAATCTGTAGTTAGCTTGACTTTTTGGACTTCTTCACCTTCAATAATATGTTTATGATTAACTGGTTATAAAATTATTCCTTCACGTGGATGTTCACCCCTAAATGTTTTTAGGCTTCATTGGTGTGGAATTTAATTTATTAGCACAACGTATCACCACAGTGTCACAATTATTTCCTTTAAGAACTGCTTTGACAGAAACATCTTTTTGCTAAGTCAGCTGATTGGGACCAGAAGGTTATCTTATGATCGACGGTGAATTAATTTCTCATTTCACTTTTCCTGCAACAGTTAAGGAATTTCCTCTGGTAATGGGGGCCGTTCCTAATGGTTCTGGGATGTTGTCCACAGGGTATTTTTGTGGCAAGCTGACGATACTTTGGTTAATAAATTTGCTTCTCACCATCGTGTAAGAACAGAGTGAGGCTGTCACAAAGCCATATGTCATTATTCCTTGGATAAACGGTTGGTCATTGCCTCATAAATACTTTACTACTAATGAGATAAGGGATATTTCCATCGCAGTTACACACATTTTACAGCATTTTCTGAAGACATTTAAGGATGATCTAAATATAACATGTTCTTCTCTATGTGTTAACTGTAAAGTATGTATATAATCAGAACGTGATCTTAGCTGTTCTGAGCACAGTTTGTATTCCAAAGATGTGTCTCCCTGACTTTCCCTTTGGACTGAGACCGACTGGTCTGAACCACAGACACTATTAGAAATGGTTCCTTAAATGTTCCTTTTGTTTTATTAGTATATTGATGTAGTGCTTTTTGTTCCCCCTGGCTGATTTGCTTGGATGTTTGGATTGCACTATGAATCCGTTCATTGTCAGAGTGCGACATGTGCAATTTGATCAACAGGAATTAAACCAAAAAGCACCATCGCCACTGTCCCTTTAAATATTGAACGGAAGTGGTGCTTGTTTCCGTATCCGCTTTACGCCTACAGCGGTCTTGACAGCTGCAGGGTAGCCGGCGGTGTGTGTAACTGGAAATACACGAATGAAAAACTATGGAAGGCAAAGCACAGATACAAGAAGCAGTTAAAGTCCAAGGTGAAGTCGTTCGGAGGTTAAAGTCAGAGAAGGCGAGCAAAGAGCAGGTCAGTATCCCGGCGTCGTTAAGCAGGTTCTGGGCGGTGAACGCGGCCGCTCGGCTTTTAACAGAAGGGTGGTTAGCTAGCTTCCATCACACTGTGCAGCTAGCTCGAAATCCAAAGACCAGACGCCGTTTAACTTCCTGTCAAATTATTGCGGCCTCGAGTACAAGCACCGTCTGCGTTGTATGAGTCTTTCTCGACAGCATCACATTATGTCCGGCCAAGTTAACGGTTACGTGTTAGCCGGGCGGCTGCCAGCCACGTCCGCCAACAGCCCCGCTCCGGGCTTGTTGCGTTAGCTGGCTAGTGCTAACACAGTGACAGTGGCCTCAAATACACACACCTGTAGCGCTAGTTAAAACTCTGTAGGCGTCTGTAGCTCCAAAATGGTTAGCTGATGCAATAACTTGCCTTATTAACAGGCGCATTTGGCAGAGGAGCCGGTGACAATTTGGGGTATGGAACGTTAGCTATTCAGGTGTCTACAGCATATGCTGTCCTACTAGCATCTGTGTGTCTGATAGCGACATAATGCTGTCTTTACTGTCATCAAGCACACAGAAGGATGCCTGTCATCAACCCAGATGTTCTGAACTGCAATCATTGAAGCATTCATTTCATTCAGATTGGTTTGTGCCCCCTCTTCCATACACCATAGAGAATGTTGCAGCAGGGGGATAGAAGGCCGAGCTGGGGTATCATTTCAATTATGAAGTGTGAGACAAAGGTTCCTTCTGTTCAAGGTGGCAGTTTGTCAGTCTTCGCTGTAGTCCACAGATAACGGCCTCAGATTGTCTGTCCTCTGAGCTTACATTCTGTAAACCTTTTCTGTTCAGTCTGTTATGTCAGTGTCATCACACAGTTCAGGATGTGATACATTATCTGGCTGGACTGAGCCTAGCACATTTCACCAACAAAGAGGAAACTACAGTATAATATTAGAGAAATACGAAGTTGAATACATCATCCAGGCTGAAAGCGATGCTGCCGGCAGAAAGTCAGCGGCTGTGTGGAAGCTAAATGGCTTATCATAATAACATTATCTCGGGGCACGTTTATAGAAGTGAAATAGCCTCTGTAGTATTTATTAGTACTTTGAGTGCGAGGCTGCACACAAAACTTTGTGAGAATTATTGTTGCCTTACATTTTAGGAAACCTCACACACTTAACCAAGGTTTTAAATGTAGGGAGCTTATAAATTGTAGAAACACTGGACATGTAGATTTGACACTAGAATCAGAGCAGGGCCTGTCTCTCTCTCTGTGTGTGTGTCGGCTGCTTTGATTGACTTGGTGCATCTCGTGTTCTATCTTCCATGCTGTGATGATGATGCATCATGCCCCGCCCTCCCCTAGAGCTAGGGTTGCTTACTACTTTTCTCCTGTTCTTCCTGCCTGACCCCGGATGACCTTGACCTGCTTCACCCTTCATCATCACCATCATCTTGCCTCACTGCCGGGGGAATCCAACCCTCCTGGATGTCATTGCTCAACTCCCTTCCTGGTTTTCCGTCTACTCACCATTGTGATTGGCTTCTGTGGCTGCCCTGGACAACAACACTGGACGTTGCTGTACCCACAATGCACTCCTGAACTTTTGCTTGTCCAATTTCCGGACTCCTTTTCCCCCTGTGATGCGTGATGAACGTTCTGGGCATGTATTGTGTTCGTGCTTTCTCTGGTCTGCTGGGCTTTCGGACTGCACCACGTGCCGGATCTCTGCATTCTTTCACCGGGATCACTTTGGCTCAGGTAGGCCTGTGTGTGTGTGTGTGTGTTTGGCAAGACTTCTTGTAATGAAATGGTGTCTGTAGTTTTTAAGGTTTTTGCTTGTTGATGTCGACCAATGCAGTGTGACCGTAAGCTCACAAACTTCTTAATTTCTGGTTTGTGTGTGTCTGTGGGGGGGTTGCAGATTGATGAAGAGGTAGCCAAACTACTGGAGCTGAAGGCTCAGCTAGGAGGAGATGATGGCAAACATCAGTTTGTCCTCAAGACAGCAAAGGTAAGTGCACAGTGCTGCTGTATTCAAACATACAGGGGAATAGAAAATAAACAGGAATGTGTCACTAAAACCAAACTCCTACCTGGTATTAAATTATGGCCTGTCTCTGGATATCTTGTCTGGATAAGGAAAAACACATGTTAATCTGTAAATGCACAAGTTGCAGTCTGGCTGGCATTGTGAGCGTATTTCAGTCTGAAGTAAATTACATCCGTGCAGTTTGAACACTTTAATTCCACCCAACATATTCACTTCAATTTTATTTATATAGCGCTATATCATAACAGAGTTATCTCATAGCACTTGTTAATATAGAGCAAGTCCAAGCCAAAACTCTATATGTACAGACCCAACAATTCCACCATGAGCAAGCGGGTCCCTGGGTCTGGATCCAGACCATGGTCTTCCTATTAGTGACCTCAGTAGGGTTGCTTTCACTGAGTGGCGATTGAGTTGCTGAACGGTCGTCTCTCTCTAGCACACTAATTTTAGCTCACCCAGCCAATGGCTGTGTGACAGTAAGCATGCTAGGCAGATTAACCTGTTAGTGCTAGTTTGGCAACACTGGCTCGCAGGTCATAGTGGCCCCTTTACCCGTAACGCAAGATGTTAGTTGGCAAATTCACCAGCTCAGCCTGTTTGCCTACTGAAGGATGAGGATACTTTATTAATACTGGGTGTAAATGTGAAGACCTGCTGTCATCATCCAGATACAGATCACATGTTGATGCCAAGTGACAACGGGACTCTGAGGCTGTGTACACAACGTCGTTTTAGTTTATAAAATGGCTCATTGCTGTGCATCACTGTTGATCTTTTATGACCATAACTTGGTAAACCAGAATATAATATTATTTTCATCTTCAGTTAACATGAAACATGTTAGTTTATTCAGTTTATTCACTACAAGCCTGCTGATGGATGCACAGCTAATTCAGTTAATCTTTAGAAACCTTTCAAAAGTTTGGATAGATTTTGCTTGACAGTGTGAGACCCAGCAAATGTCTTCCTCTGTCAGGGAACGAGGGACTACAACCCCAAGCAGATGGCCATCAGAGAGAAAGTTTTCAACACCATCATCGGCTGCTTTAAACGCCATGGAGCCGAGACCATCGACACACCAGTTTTTGAACTAAAGGTGGGTCTTCACACACGCTTTAATGCCATCCAACATGTTTGCCACCCAGTACATGTGTTCATGTTTGAGTGTGGGATAATGTCACACTCAAATACGACGGGTTATCGTCCTGTGTCATGTAGGAAACATTGACAGGGAAGTATGGAGAAGATTCCAAGCTCATCTACGACCTCAAAGACCAAGGAGGAGAGCTGCTGTCCCTCAGATATGACCTCACTGTATCCTTTAAATCCACACTGAACATGGATGGATGGTAAATGGACTCTTTCTTATATAGCGCTTTTCAACCGAAACATGAACACACTGTTCTCATATTCAGTCTTCATCAGTCTTCATCAGGGGATAATTACAGTTAAACCATTTTTTTTTGCCATTTGCTGGTTTTCACATTGCTATGCTTAACTCAAAGTACACTTACCTCCAGATGTTAAGTGATGTTTCACCTGCATCTCTTGGCCTTTCACCAGCCATCTGCTAAAGTGAACATTGAGTTGTTGTTTTTTCAACGTGTTTTTCTATAAAACCCTTTTTTTCATTTAACACAATTTGTCAAACATCTCTGATTCATCTGTTAAAACAAACTGTTGTGATAACAGTAAAATGAGCAAAAGTATTATTTAGGTCAGGACATATCTTATCTCCAAGTAAGAAAACAAGGCCTTTAGTTTCATACTTTAATACTCGGACCATTTTCAATAAAGTTTGATACCAAGCCCCCCCCCCTTTGGCAACAATAGAAATACAGGAAATCTTGAGGGACGTTGAGGTTACGTGCCACTGAGTCACCAGGCAGAAGCCGGACGTCTAACCCCAGTGTTCTGTTTTGGACCCTAAAGACCCCCGGCCCTCTTTCACAGCTCAAATTACTGTTTTGGTGCCTGATTTAGTTTCGGTCTCAGTCTTTTGACAAAAATCCATACAAATCAAGTCAAATTGTGGTCATTTGATTTTTGTTAGTCTCGTCAATTAGACTGAATTTTTATGTCGTACGCATTTCGAGGCTACAGCTGTTACCATCTTTGTTATGTACAGTTACCATGGTTACAGATGTCATCCTCGTCTATAGCAAGGTTAGAGGAACAGGAACGGTCTGCTTGTTCACACAGAGTCCATGTGACTGATGATTCCAGTTTCTTTCTGTGGTTCCTGACGTAGCATTAGCACAGCTACCTGTTCTTTCCCTGCAGAGCAGTGAATCATTCAGCAGGTTCACTTGTTCATTAAAAGACTGATATTTTTTATTTTAACCAAAGATTTAGATGCAACACGAAAGATAAGTGACCGGGAAGAAACGTTACATCCTCGGACCGTGGTAGCGTTATGTTAGCCTAACTTTGTTGTTGTACTTTGTCCCAGCTGTTTTGTTGCTGCTCCTTTCTAATTCTCAGTGGATTTAGTCCATTAATCTGTTGATCAATAAATAAAATAAATTCTGTAACAGGTCAAGCCGCTAAATCAACTTGTGAACAGGAGATGTTTTGGGTAGTGGATGAAACTAATCGGGCTGGAGTGTGAATATCTGCCAGCCGTTCAATAACGCTTTGTGATAAAACATTAATTATGTATTTGAGCGTTTATCCATGTGTCACATGAACTATGGAATTACATTCTGTGGTAGTTCTCGTTTTCAAAGGTTGCTTTTTATTTAATGTATGTTTTGTAAAAAAGGTTGTCAACCAATATTCTTTTGTTAGTTTTCACTGACAAATTTAGCACGGATGCATTAACCCCCAAATTTCGACTCCCTCCATCAAAGAAAAGAGCTGTGTGTTGTCCTTGACCTTCAATTTTAAAGGTGCCCTTTGCCCGCTACCTGGCGATGAACAAGATAACCAACATCAAGCGCTACCACATCGCTAAGGTCTACCGGCGTGATAACCCAGCCATGACCCGTGGGCGCTACAGAGAGTTTTACCAATGTGTAGGTCATCCTCAAACACTGACCTGCTTTCATTCACTTTTGTGATTTTTATTGTCTGCGCTACTGAAATAAATAACTATGTGCGTGTGTGTGTGTGTGTTTAAGGATTTTGACATAGCAGGGCAGTACGATGCCATGATTCCAGATGCTGAGTGTCTGAAGATCGTCCATGAAATCCTCAGCGAGCTGGACCTCGGAGACTTCCGTATCAAGGTTTAACATGTCCTTTCAGTCAAATATACAGATGAGACTCGCAGAGTAAGATCAGTAGGCATCTCTGTAACCATGGCCTCCGTTTCCAGGTCAACGACAGGCGCATCCTCGATGGGATGTTTGCTGTGTGTGGTGTTCCAGATGACAAGTTCCGCACAATCTGTTCAACAGTGGATAAGCTGGACAAGGTATGGTGACTTCCTGCTGTTCATATACTGAGCTTTTCAGCTACAGACTCAATTCTGCAAATCCTGATACCATTTGGAAGTCCTTTTCACCTACAGAAGCTTCAGGTCGATGATGCAAAGACAGCTATTGACGTTTAGACTAAACCTTCATAGACATACTCCTCTGTTCCCTCTTACCTTCTCTCTGCCATTCATCAGTATCTGGCTGTGACCTATATCTGCATTCCATTTTCTGTTGTCCAAACCTAGATGCCCTGGGAGGATGTGAAGGAGGAGATGGTGAAAGAGAAGGGCTTGTCAGAGGAGGCTGCAGACCAAATTGGGGAGTACGTCAGTATGCAGGGTGAGACTTTCCCCAAATTCACACATGATGCGAATAACGCGTTCATCCGTTCAATCCTCAGCAGCTCCAGCCTCCGTTAACACCGTCACTGTCCTCAACAGGCTGTCAGCAGCAGAGACAGCAGGCGGACGAGGTGGACAAGTACATTTATTCAAGCATTGTACTCGAGTACAGTTACTCAGACTGAACCTGGGAACCTCACTTTACGCTACTTTAGACTCCCGTAGAGTTCAGAGGGAGATCATTTTATTTTACAGCTATAGATACTTTGCTGATTTTACATACAACATGTCAGTTTATAAAGTACCGTGCAGATAACATGAAAATAAAGTAGTTCAAATGAGCTCCACCTCAGTGAGCTGCTCCCATATTAATGCAGCGATAATAAGCCAATCATTTAATAATAATAATAGCTAGAGTATATAAAATTCAAACATGCTGAAGGGAAGTTCTTCTACATAATGAATACTTTTACTTTTGGTACTTTTAAGTTCATTTAGCTGGTAATACTTCTGTTCTATTTTAAACTACTCTTCCACTGCTGCTGGTAGACAGAAATTCAGTGACCAATATTATTGCTCCATGAGAAGTGTACAGGAAGAAAATGGCTTGGTCTTTAATGTGTGATTCATATATTATTATATTCATGGTGCCTTGCAGCTGTTAATGCCTATAGTGAAACCAGAAAGCTCATAGTTAAACTTGATCATTATAGATATAATGAATACGTTCACAACACATATACAGGGGTAGATTTGTGTGATTTGACTGGAGATTACTGTGGAGATTACTCTTCAGTGAGTGGCAGAGAGACTCTTGAGGAATGTTACATTTATTAAAATGGAAACTGACATGATGGATGTAAAAACTGCTCCAGATATATGGGAAAGTATTATAGCCATAGTAAATGTATAGACAATTAAATACCTAATTTGAAATTGAACCACTAGTACATCACCAGCACTACTGAATTACTAGCATTGACACATTTTACTTTAGAAACCATCTATCTGACTGTGTGGATTAAGATGGAAAAGTATTTGTTCTGTAAGATTGATAAGTGACGGACTTGAACAAACCTCCTGCAAAGCTTTAAAAGCGCTGTGAGGGTCAGCTTTACGTGTGACGTGCACAGCAGCCCGGCATCAAAAGTTGGCCGTTGGCTTTCGAAAATTGTGAAGACCATTGTTCACTATATTCTGATATTATAAAGACCAAACAATTAACCAGTTAATAGAGAAAATAATAAGCAGATTAAATGATAATGAAAATATTGAAAGTTTCATCCCAACGACTACATGTAATGTGAAAGGAGTTGCCTGTAGTGATGAACACAGAGAGCTTTGCAGACTCTTCTTGGTCATTATTTTGGTTCTATGGCTAAAAAGATCCACACTGATCAACCTCATTTCCAGCAGCAGGCGGCTGTAGCTCCGATAAATGCTCGGCACCAACCGGTACACGGACAGATGGAGGCTAGCTGGTGAAGACCAGAGAGGGAATACTGGCCTTACATTCACACACCGCCGTGTTGCTGATGTTGCTCTGTGTCTGCTGGATGTAAATAGGCACCGTTTATGTTGTAGGTGGAATGGACTTAGCAGAGCGCCTCCTTCAGGACCAGAAAATGTCTCGCAGTAAGCAGGCCTGTGCTGGCCTGTCGGACATAAAGCTGCTGTTCAGCTACCTGCAGCTCTTCCAGGTCACAGACAAGGTGAGACATGCTGTCAGCCACACATCCCATAATACACTTTTTTTACAATAAAGATAATATTTTTATGACTTTTCCCCCTCTTTGTTGTTTCTCTTCTGTCTTTGCCATGTTACTCCATTTTTCTTGCTCCGTCATCTCCAGGTGGTGTTTGACCTCAGCCTGGCCCGGGGTCTGGACTACTACACCGGAGTCATTTATGAGGGGGTTCTGACTCAGGCAGGTGTGGCCCCGGCCTCCACTGAAGCCCAAAACGGGTCTCCTGCAGAGGAGAGTGTCAGCGTCGGCAGCGTGGCCGGCGGGGGGCGATACGACGGCCTGGTGGGGATGTTCGACCCGAAGGGCAGGAAAGTGCCGTGTGTGGGCGTCAGCATTGGTATCGAGAGGATCTTCTCCATCATGGAGCAGAAGGCTGAAGTAATGTGTTGACAATAATTCATTATTTTGACAATTATACTTTCACTTTTAAACATATGGCCTGATTAAGTTGTTAAATAAGTCGCGTGTTTTTATGACTCTATCACTGGTGTGCAGATGTCCAGACTGTGACAGTGTTGTGTTGTTCAGGCCTTAGCAGAGAAGGTTCGTACCACAGAGGTTCAGGTCATGGTGGCGTCTGCTCAGAAGAACCTGCTGGAGGAGAGACTCAAACTCGTCACTGAGCTCTGGAATGCTGGCATTAAGGTGTGTGTCTGTGTTGACACCCATTTTTTGCTTGTTCCATTTCCTGTTTTGTCTGTTAACGTACGGTTGCCGGTTTTGTTAAAAGCAAGTCAAAGATCTCTGTCCTGAACGGTTCATGCAGCCTATTTTAAACTTCTCAAAGCTGGGAATGTGCATGTGACATCATGTGGTCATGTGACCCGACACGTCACAGCCCAGCAGCGCTGTCGGTGGCCTTCCCCTGCCCCCCATGAACAAGGTGTGCAAACGAGCGCTGACCAGGTTGGTTTTTGACTGACCCGCATCGCTGAATGACCAGGGGGAGGAGATGGATTTATATGATGTAAAATTATGTTTCCGCCAGGCATCTGTGGCTAAATTGCTCTAGCTGGCCAGTCCAGGATACACAGGCCATAATGGATTCACCTAAGGGCTTGTTAGGGGAGGCGGTTGGCTCTATGCAGCAGTATAGAGACCCGAGGAAGGATACCTTGGATCTCTGCCTTCCCTGCAGGACAATATCTCGTCCACCACCCGATGGGCTTTGCAGCTATGCTGGCGAGAGCTTTAAAGGCCCCAGAGTCCAGACACCTGAGTTGCCAGCGACCTAAAAGCACAGAGCCTGGGGCCAAAATGTCACCACCAAACTGCTGGAGTGGTCGTAGTAGGAGCTGTGGTGAGAGGAAACCCCAGGGACAGACGGGCAGTTTCCTCTTTCCCCCAAGAGGAGGAGAGGAGAACAACTACCAGCGTAATGGCCCGCCATGTTCACACCGATGTCGAGAAGAAGCCATATCAAATTATTTTTACATATTTCTCACAGAAACTGGTTTGTATCTGTGATTGTATATAAATGTATTCATATCTCTGACTCTTATTGGTATCTGTTAATCTTTACATGCTTATTGGTTAGACAAAAATTTAAAATGACAATATTACATATACAGTACTTTCCTTATTTTTGTGATAACTCCCTGGATCTCACTTTGTTCTAAGATGCTGTAATATAGCAAAGACTATTAAATAGTAAGACTCTTAAAAATGACAGTGGAACTACAGTTGACTGAATGCCCCCCCCCCAGGCAGAGGTGATGTACAAGAAGAACCCCAAACTGCTGAGTCAGCTGCAGCACTGTGAAGAGTCTGGGATCCCCCTGGTGGCCATACTGGGAGAACAGGAGCTGAAAGATGGAGTGGTCAAACTCCGCGTCGTGGCCACCAGAGAGGAGGTACGATTGCTAAAAAAAATAAACCACACACACACTGTATCCCTGCTCTCGTACACATAGATACAAAAGACCAGAGGACGGATGATCTTCTCAATATTAGCTAGCCAGCCATGATGTAGATCATCAAAGCTCTATAAAGAGGGACGTGTATGTCAGATACAAGTTATACATTACACACCCCAACAGAACTTTATTTAGGCAGAAAGTTTACAGGGGTTAGAACTACAGTAGGCTGCAGGACTAACCTCACTTGTCCCCTGTTCCTTGTCTTCTCTCAGGTTGACCTTTCCAGAGCAGATCTTATAGACGCGATCAGGAGGAGGACCTCTGAGGCCTAACCACTACCTTCTGTTCAGCCACCACCCCAACCGCATCACCGGATTGCTTCAAACAGACACTCAGAAACTTGCACAGAATTCCTTGTCTAGTCCTCTATAGAGCATGTTGGACATCGTGCAGCCCTGAAAACACACATCCAACTGGATGATCATGAACACCATCCCGGAAATATGTTGCAGTTTACATGTATGTAATGTTTGGATTATGTCTGAATGACATGTACTCAATATTATATAACGGTGATCTCTGAGGAATGGATTATTGTTAATCACATTATACAAATCCAAGAAGTCAAAGGTCTGTATCATCCATAAAGCTGCTGGAGATCAGTTTGGTCAGATTTGTTACAAATTCTGTTTTTAGAGCAGCATTCCTTCAAAAACCTTTCATCTGTTAGACATGAACGTTTTAACAGACGATATGCTGGCATTCAATTTATGAACATGCCGTATTGTCAAGTGTCTGAAATAAAACACATTCATCATTTTGCTCATAGTAAAACCGGTTGGCTGTGATATAAAGATGTTTAGTTTTGTGTAAGGACACTAGAAACAGTCGGACGAACTACAAATGTTTCTCACCAAGTCATGCATTATTTCAGACCTGGGTACCTTAAAATCTAGGCACTTTAACCCCAATGATATTTATAATCTTTTCAAGGGTGGGACCACTGCAAAGCAGTACAATGAAAACGAACTAGTTGACTCGACAGCACAACCTATGTTGGGTAGGATGTCACAAAGGGCCATGCAACATGAAGTTATCCTGCTGTACTCTGGTAACTGGCAGTACTCTAGAGAGAGAAAAAAAGGGGGTGGGGTAGAGAGAGAGTGAACAGGACAGATTTTAATGTATAATCATGCATAACCATTCAATAAAAGCAGGCATGATTATCACCTCTATCACGTGTTAGACAACAATTCTTGCATTCAAATGTCTTGTGTGACTGACTGACAGTTTTTAATACTGATGCATCAGTTTGAGAGCAGCTTTACTGTCGTTACTAGTTTTAACTACTTTATATACAGTTAGCTAGTTTAGTCCAGTGCTTCCCGACCTATGGGCCCGACCCTCCAAAGACTCCAGATATATTTGGAGGGTTGTGAGATGATTAACAGGCGAGGAAGAAACACTCCTACACAAACGTAGTCTTTCCATATTTTGGACATTTCTCTATAATCTTTGCTCTTTTATGAATATTGGATCATTTGTTGATCAGTTATTTAAATGAAACCATGTTTAATTTTCTTCTAAATGTAGTGGAGTAGAAGTAGAGTTACATAAAATGGAAATCGCATTTAAGTAGTTTTTGAGTGAGTACTTGGTTGCTTACCACCACCACTGCTTTTAGATGATCTACAAGACAATTTAATAAAGTGAAGGATGTCCAAAAACCTTTCAGCATCACCAAGCGCTCAATTATGGTATTGTAGAGCTGTTTGTATTTGAATTGCCTTTGATAATTATACCTAATAAACTGATACATGACTGTGTAGGACATATGTAGTAAACTGCCTATTTGTAAGCAGCAGGCCTGTTAAACTGGGACACAGAATAGATTTAGTCTTAAAAATAAACAGCAACTGACTTCAGTACAGGGGAGCATGCAGATCACACACTAACATGTTGCACCACATACCAATTAAAACGTGTGCAGTCTACTTATATAATATAGCCTATTTATAATGCACGGTACCATTTACCCCCTCTAGTGGCAGAAACTGGGAAAACCTCTGAAGCTTAAGAAATATTCTTAAATTGACACATTAAGAGAATTCATGTATTACAGAAATGCTTTGTCTTCTGTAACCCTGAAGACATTTCAGATACAAATAGCTCGCTTTCTTTGATTTACAATAAAGAGTGTTGATGATTTTAGCAGCTTACTAAAATCACCATGATCTGTCGTCATTATCACAATTTTACAGCGAGCAGAAAAAACACAAAGATTCTAACTGTTAAAGACCAATGGGAGGAATGTGGCATTTAATTTGACATTAAAATGTAAATGTCATTTAAACACTAAACATTAGAACATTCAATGAATGTAAGCTGCTTTTTAAAAAGGCACGTACCTGCAATCACATGAATGCTGATCATGGCTTCAGCTCTCTACTCATTTTGCCATTATTTTGAAATTACAGAACACTATTTTTCAAGATAACAAATCAATCCTCACGCCGTTTTCTAAGAGCCAAATGATCTGGATGAGAACTGCTACATGTTAGCCTGGATAAGTTGGTAATTCCTGGTGGCAATCCCCACATTTTGTAAATTACAAAATAATCTTTCTAAATAGTTTCCCTGTATCCTTCATTCCATGCATATAAAGTTACAACACAAATCACATTTTCTTCAAATCTCATTTAATTAAAATGAGGAACCAATCAAACAGTAACACACAATAAAAAAGCATGCATGAAACAAACCACAGACTTTCAAACAAGACAAACAAGTCTGCAACTACTCTAATAAAAGCATGCATAAATCAACAAACTACATTTAAAGATCAAACATCTTTTTTTTATATAATATTATTGTGAAAACGAACAGAACACAGAAGAGTTCTGTAGAAGTAGGTGGAGGGAGGTTGCTTATCTGAGCCGCTGCAGGACCTGCTCGGCTGCAGCCTGGTGAGCTTCCTCCACCGTGGTTTCCACAGTGGGTCTTGGCAAGATCATGACCTGCCCTTTGAAGGCCATCCAAGAAATAACCACCTTATAGTTAAAGAGGAGGAACCCATCAGGCAGAGTGCGGTTGTAGTGCATCTCGTAGAGGGGCTTGTCAGCTCCAGCTGCCTCACACACCTTATGCAGGAGCATCATGGGGGATGCTGAGGATTCCTGGGAGGAAGAAGAGGTGGTGGAGGAGCTGGGAGGGTGCTGGGGAGCAGTGGGTCCTCCCACTGCTCTGCAGAAACCTGGAGGGATGGATGGAGGGTGGGCCAGGCGAGGAGGCAGGACAGAGGGCCATGGAGAGTTCAGGATGTGACGCGGTGCCTTCAGGGGTGAAGGCAGGAGGCTCTTTGAAGGTTTCCGTGGAGGCACTGGCTCGTCCTGGCTCGGCTTCACTGTTGACTGCCACTTGATTGAGATGTTCAACTCAAACTTCTTCTTGAATGCTAGAGACATGAAGAAGAAGATGATGTACAGTATTTGGGGCCGCAGCTGCTTTCTGCACAAGCTGAGAATGGCTGCGATTCTTTTTTTAAATCCTTTAGTGATAAGCGTCGGGTTATGTCAGAAAAGAATGGATTCGTACGATGCTTGTCCAATCATAGCGGTTACAAATGGCCACACTCAAAGGTGATTTAAATAGGCAGCCGTCATGTAGGAGACGTGGTGCTGTGTAAATACAGAGATAACTGCACGTTTTCAGACATTCAGACGATCAAGTCCTGCAATTCACGTGGCATTTTTTTGTTGTGTAGCACCATGATGAGCTTCCACCTGTTGCTAGATTAGTGTTTCTGTACTCCGCTCTGGATTTTGGGTGGACTGCTTGATCTGTATGCAGTGATAGGAATGCCACAAAAAAGGATAAATCTGTAAAAGAATGAGACAATAAATGTGGGAATATATTGTCTTATTCTTTTACAGATTTATTGTTTTTGCGGCACTCCTATCACTCCATAGTTCTAGGGCTGGGCGACACAGCGTGTGAGGGGCCGTTCCGTTACTTCCGTCAGCCATTAAATGTGTCAATAAGCTCTGGTTGCAGCATTACAGCTACTGAAAGGCTGCGTGTTGCATTTGCTGCCACAGAATCATAACATAAATGGGACCATATTTACAGCAATACACAAGACGTGTCAGTCCGTCACCATCAGCAGGAGCTCCCATACCTTCCACCACCACCTTCTTGGCCATAGAGGCTGCGTGGTGGGACGAGAAGGTGACAATAGCAGACACCCCCTCTATACCAGGTCCAGCCTTCAGAGACACTCTCTCCACCCCCTCCATCAGCACACGCAGCACCTGGAAGCAGACATTTGTTACAGAGGCAATAACTTTATACATCATTTCATTAACAGCAAGACCAAAAAAACCATACTGTATGTTCTCTGCAGCACTGCTACAACTGAGTGGGAGCTGGGGGCTAAGCTCACACATGGTTCTAATTCTGATGAAGTGCTACTCATTTGTCTTGGAACAGGTTGGTGAAACAGAGGACTCACCTGACAGTTAAGCCAACGTACCACTAATGTTGTGATTTATCACTCAGCACATGCAACAGTTATTCTGGCTGATTACACCCAAACTGCATGCACCAATAAAGGTGCGCTCAATCCAAAATGTGCTCCGTATTCAACTTCCATATAGTTTGGCTTCATGTGAAGACGTGTGCCGTCACGAGTATATGAAAATAGTGGGCAAAGAAAAAAGACAAAAACCTAATGTGATTATAATGGGACTTCATTTCAGTCAGAATGGGGTGAGACTTATCCCATAATTGCAAATTCATCGTGCCGCGTTTACAACACAGAGGTCAACATGACAGAAGTCAGCCTCTCCAATCGTCAGCCACGTTGAGAGAGGGCAGTGACTGGCCTCTCATTTAGGAAATATATTCTGTGTAGTTGAACTATAACCTCATGGTGTAATAATCTAAGAAGGAAAGCTGCAGCGAGTGCAAGGATAATGGTAGAAGGTAATTACAATCACGTGTTAGTTAAGAAGCTGTTGTAAACTGTACAACGCTCTCGTTAGCCTGTGAAAAATGGGGGACTTTGTATAAAAATGGCTGTAATTCCTAAACGGTTAATGTGATATTTTTGTTGAACCCCTTGAATTAAAGCTAAAAGTCGACTCTTCAATCACATCTTGATGGCTTCGTTTCAAATCCATTGTGATGCTGTACAGAGGCAACAGTACAATAACTATGTCACTGTCCAAATACTTATGGACCCGACTGTATACACACACACACAAATCAGCCATAAGTCCAGTCAGCACGGCGCCCTGACCGCTCTGCAGCCCCACGTGCAACAAGCTCTGTGTGCTCCCACTCCTTTCTATCAGAACCAGTTTGAGCTGCAGAAGCTCTTCTGTTGGATCAGACCACACGGTCCAGCCTTCACTCCTCACGCACATCAATGAGCCTTGGCCGCCCATCATCCTGTCGCCGGTTCTCCTTCCTTGGAGCACTTTTGGTAGGTACCGACCACTGCAGACCGGGAACACCAGTTTGGTTCCTTGTCAGAGTTGCTCACATCCTTCTGCTGCAACACATCAACTTGGAGGACAAAATGTTCGCTTGCTGCCTCATATATCCCCCCCACTGACAGGTGCCATGGTAACCAGTGTTCCTCACTTTACCTGTCAGTGCTCATAAAGTTATGGCTGATTGGTGTGTGTGTGTCTCGGTAAACACACTGAGCTCTTGTACCTGCAGTAGATCCTCTTGCTTGGTGGCGGCTGGCAGGCTTCCCAGACAGAGGTGTCTCTTCTCTGTGCTGCGTCGGACACTCAGGATGGACCCGTGTTCCAGCACATGACCGTGAAGCAGGTGGATGGCCTCTGTGGCTGCAGCCGGCGAGCCGTATTTGGCGTAGGCGAAGCCGCGGTTCTGTCCACTGAAGTTCATCATGAGCCGGAACTCCCAGAGGGGCGCCACGGAGCTGAAGAGGGGGATCAACAGATCCTCGTAGACATCTCGCGGTATCTGGCTGATGAAAACCTCACAGCGGGCTCCTGGGGGGGGGCCGTGCCACACTGACAGCAGAATGGGGAGGAGATCTGACATTATGTCACATGGTCCCATCAGGTCAGGATAAGGCTGGAGTTATTGGTTTTAGTCATTTAATTCATGAGTTAATCAGAGCATCACAACACTGAATATGTCATCATCAATAATTCTGTTATTTATCTCACCATCATACAAATGTTATGAGGAACAAAATGTGAAGAAGTCAGGAAATGATGTAGAGCAAAAATGAATTTTGAAAACTTTCATTTGGTCTTTTGAATCTGCTTTGTTGCTGTAACTAAGACTGGAGTCTGACTTTACAGCAACTCTGCATCACACAAGACAAAAATGATGATTGGGACTCACTTCATTCTATGATTGAACTGTTTTCTAATGTTAAACTCAGACAAAACTGAAGGTTTTTTTGACCTGGTTCTGCAGAGTCTGGATGAACACAGGTCTGGTCCAGTGGATGCAGACGCCTGCTGCTGCTACTGTTGTTATTAGTGTAGCTGTTGTACTGCTGATACTGTTGGTTGTTTATTGTAGCTTCAGTAACATTGAAGCTGCCGTTGCTTTACATCTGTATGTAGAATTGTACTGTGCTGCTGTGTGTTCTCTTTCATCCTCCTCTCTCTCTACCCCCCCCCATATCTTCTTTTCTTCTCTCTCTACCCAACCGGTCGAGGCAGATGACGCCCACCCAGAGCCTGGTTCTGGTTCTGGTTCTGGTTCTGCACGAGGTTTCTGCCTGTTAAAGGCAGTGTTTCCTTGCCACTGTCTCCTAGTGCTGCTCATGGTGGAATTGTTGGGTCTGTACATAAAGAGTTGGCTTGGACTTGCTCTATATTAACAAGTGCTATGAGATAACTCTGTTATGATATAGCGCTATATAAATAAAATT
>JAVQJF010058302.1:0-30513 GCA_036023855.1 Gadopsis marmoratus
TTTGTTCTGTTTCTTGTATTTCCTTTGGCATCCACCCTGAGTCCAGGCTCCCCCACTTATTGCCCCAAGAGCCTACCCGCACCTTTACAACTACCCAAACCATACCGTTTGGTGCAGCAGTCGTGGCTCAGATCATTTGTTTGTTTATCGTCCTCCCCTCCCCTAGACACACGAATGGGGACGTAACACATTGGACAGTGTTCTTGCAAAAGCCCAAATCTATTGTAGATTTCTGCTGCTGGTGGTTCTGATCCAGGTCAAGAAATATAACAAATTTTATGGTACTACTAATGACACTGATAATGTATTAAAATAGACAGACAGTATTTCTAAGTATATAACCTCCGCCATGATGAAACATGACATTTATTGCAGAAATATTAATCATATTAGATTAGCCTGAAGGGGATAATTTAAGGATAACATGGCTCACAACATATTATCAAACAGCCTGTAATAAAAGTATTAAGTTATAATCCTTTGTCTGACTTTAGTTCTGGTTAATTTGACACATCCGTGATTACTGGTGGTGACTAAAGGTGCAGTTAAATAGATACTACAGGTCCCAGGATTCAGTGCGCAGCAAACACTCGTTGAGATGCTGCTTTGTCAGAAATACAACAGGAGAGCGACTGGCTTATCTGTTTACAGTGCAGCCAAACAAACTAGCATTGCTTTAATGAGTTAAACAGTAAAAAAAAAACGCAGTGGTAAATGCATTGCTTTTCCCGTGACCTCTTCGCAATACAAGCCACCCCGTGTTTCAAGCAGCAGTAGGAACTGTTGGGTTAGCGTTGAGCAGTAAATTAATACAGCTCTGATACAGCGTTAAAACATCAAATTAAAAACAGTAAATTTGCATGGGTAGGAAATATGAACCCAGGGTGGAGATGACAGACTCCACAACTAACAATTAAAACTACTCTATAGAGAGGTAATTACAGAATGTAAATACATTTAAAAGCTACTGCTGAAAAACTGCAGACCACAAAAAAAAATCAAAAATAAGGTTTGATTTCTTGAACATCGTAACAATTATAACTTAAACCAACATGCTCAACAACAGCCTTACAATATTTGATTTAAAAAATGTTGCAAGTCTGTCTTCATTATACTGTATTTGAGCAAAATGCCACAGCTCACTCCAATGCCCTCTGGCTGAGTATTACTGTCCCACTGCTCCTCTCTGCATCAGTGGGCAACATCTGGCTCGGTGACCTCCAGGAAAGGACTCACTGGACTTTCACCGGCACCTTCTGCTGCTTCTTGTGTGAGTGCGTGAAAGAGTGCCTGCTCTCGCCCATATATGTGTGCCTCTTGTCATGCATGCATGCAGCCGTCTGGTAAAACACCTGCAATGAGACCTCAGGTTAGCTCATCCTCACACTCCCCGCTTTCCTTCAGGCCTGAGCGTCCCAGCCTCCAGAAGCTGCAGATGAAACAGAATATTAACGCCATGTAAATTGCCATTTCTCCCCCCGTCTTCTCCCTGCATTCCCGACCCCACTTCCCCGCATTTCCCTTCAGCCCCAGATATTGAGTGTGTCGAAAAGGTGCAGCATGGGAGGATGGATCGGAGTAAGAAATGTGCATGAGGAATGTGGAACGCT
This sequence comes from Gadopsis marmoratus, assembly GCA_036023855.1. Lineage (NCBI taxonomy): Eukaryota > Metazoa > Chordata > Actinopteri > Centrarchiformes > Percichthyidae > Gadopsis > Gadopsis marmoratus. The sequence goes on from JAVQJF010058302.1 coordinate 1,611, forward strand.
GTGCAGCGGTTAGTGAGATAAGTGGCATTTGTGTTTCCTCCCGTGGCTAATTATGCTATTTATACCCCGGCGATGGAGGAGACGCTCTGAGCTGGTACACCAAGATTAGTATTCTCACTAACATTGTTTATCCTCCTGAAAGTGATAACAGCACACACCTCTTGCTTTAGGGATGATAGCTGTGTTTGTGACTGTGTGTATATTTGAGTGCGTGTGTGTATCTCTGTCTGGATGTGCACGCATTTATCTTCTGAGTTTTTTATGTACACTGAAATAACATCAGCTGGATAACAAAGGCAGATGTGTTTTTTGTTTTTTTTTTGTATCCAATATATCTAAGAGCATCTTGAAACTTCACCTATTGTCATGTGTATGCTCAGTCTGAGTTGGGTCCCTATCGCTTATCTTAATTCCTATTGGTGAAGCGGTAATACATGATGAAACTTAAGAGACTATTTCTATGGAACAGTTGCAGCAGGCAGCTGATTCTTCTCAGAAAAGGTAGCAGACACCAGCACCAGACAGTTTGATGCAACCTCACCGTGCAGACGTGACAGCCAGAGAGGGCCCACTTCTTACTGTAGCATGCATTATTGCAAGTCCACTGTCAGTAACAGCACAAAATAATATGTAGTTTACAGATAGCAAAATTAGCATTTATTTGAAGTTGTTTTTCTGGCCATCTGATCCATTAGTCACTCTCCTTTTAGCCCTGTTTTGGTTTCCTCCACCTCCTACGACATTATATGGCTCTTTAGGGGCTAAACGCTCCACTATGTTCACCAGCTAGTTGCTAACTTTGTCTGTCAGCCGCTTGGTAGTGGGCAGGTAGCGTTCAGCGGTTTTATCAGAGCTTCTTTCTGAAAACAGCTGCCTGCTGTGTCTGGAAACATTTCTGATGAGAACCATGAGACTGATCCAAAACACTTATGGACTGTGAACTTAGAACAATGCTAAATACGTTTTATAGAACGGAGAGGAACTGCAAAGGTGGGTGATAATTATCTTTGGCTCCGAGCGAGCCCTTTCACGTTACACGTAGTCAGTCATTTGATGTATTATGACATAAAATATATTGATTGTAGCGGCTTTATTCGTATGGTTGACAAACACACAAAGATAATTCAGTTCATCCTATTTCCCCTCAATGTAGCCAATGATGATGATCTGTGGTAGGAACGCGTTGCAGTAGAATAGCTGCAAGAACAGGATGGCGTGTGATGAAACTGGCTTCAGGCTGTTCAGAATAAATATCACGCCTCATCTACAGTATATCTTATGGACATCTGTACTTACTGGATACTTTGCTAGACTGCTGCTGCAGTGTCCCTCCATTTATCACAAGGACAAATTGGAACATTCATGTTTTGTTCCTTCCCTTTTCACACATTATGCTAACAAGCAGGCGAAGTCACTTGACAACTTGTCCAGATAAAGTCTACCTTGGTATAACAGTAAAGAATTTAGTATTAATGTTTTCTATGATTATATTGCACTGGGTGCAGGAAAAAGACGAGGCACAACTACATGAACAATATTCCTAGAGCAAACTACCTTATTTATGATTCAGTCAATATGCAGGGTCAGCCACAATGAAGCCAAGGTAGCTCTCTCCCTGATGGGCCAAAGGCTTTCTCAACTTTGACAGGAATGTATATTCTAATCACTTCTGCAGTATATGGGCTAGCTTATGTTATGCAATGAGTGTCAAGAACTGGGGACGAATTAACATATTGTTACTCCTCTCCTGAATTCAGCTAAATTTGAACCAACACAAAATCTCTCATGATTTGATGAAAGAAAGATTAAGAGCCTACAGCCATGCTAGCAGCTTTGTGACGCTGCTCTATGGCACAGTGGTTTGAGCTAAAGGTTTTTTTTAGATCATTTCATTTAGGCGTAGTTCTTATAGCGTTGCTTATGTTTACAGATGTTTTAACATTAGAGGACATCTTTTGTCCAATAAAAATAAAGATTTTTGTATACGAATACCAACAAGACGTGAGAGTCAATAGCCACTCTAGTAGCTCTGTGAGGCTACAAGCGGAGCGATGCTTTGACCTAAATGCTAACATCAGCATGCTAACATTCTCACAATGACAACAACATGCATCTTATTTGAGCGTGTCAGCATGCTAACATTCGCTAATTAGCATGAAGAACAAAGCGCAGTGGATGCTGATGGGACTGACATTTATTTTGCAGGTATTTGGTCATAAACCAAAGTTTCTGACACATTATTACATGGAATTATGACCTCTTGATGGCGCTATATATAAGTCAGGGATCACCAAAGTCAGCAGGACTTATCTCCTGGGGACAGAATTTGACATCAATTCAGTTGTTGAGGTAATTCAGTCTGGATCAAAGTGGTGGACCGAACGAAAATACAACATTGCCAACACAGGAGCCATACCACTGGCATGGCTAAAAAGAACATGCATTCTACCTCCTTCTCTCTTGTCTGATCCCAAATTCTGGCATCTTATATGCTGCTCGCATACTGAATAACAGGCTAAGCTTTTTCCTGATATTGTGCACGGGTCTCTGCATGATTTTGCAGACAGCAAAGGGGCTGTGCCAGATATGGGCAGTTTGAGAGTGATCTGATATGTGAATTGGAACAGAGCTGTAGATACATTTTCTCATATACTGTGTTGGAAAGAATCCTTTAAAGTGCCATAAGTAACATTGCAGCTTTAATGAGTGTACATCAAGTAGTTTAGCTGTAGTTGTATGGAAACTGTCCTTGGATTAGGAGACAGATAACCTTGTGCTTTACATCATGTCACAGCTGGAGACCTGAGACATGCAGGTACAGGACAGTACAGGAGGCTTTCCATCAAAATCATTCCGGCTTTTACCTCAGTTTCTCATTCTGTCATAGATTGTGTCGTAGAAGGTTGATAATGGATTTCGCAGCAGCTCACTGTGATAAAAGGCGACCCAGCTGAATCATGTGGTCTCATCAGCTCTTTGTGTTCGACGTGCGGGACAGATCATCCCACAGCCACAAGAGAAGCCCATTGTCTCTTTTCTCCCCCTCTGAAAATGAATTCTGATTTGCAATTCCACAGATACAGAATGGGCTACCGAGCAAGATTTTGAATCAAAATCCCATTTTTCACCCAAATCCCGCTGCAAATGAATCATGCCAGAGTTTTCATTCCATTCCTCTGTTCCTCGCCTGCCTTTTTCATTCGAACGTTACGGAAGAGTTAAGTCTATGAATGCCTTTTTAAAAAGGAAAACATTACAAGGTCTGGCTCAAGCAAACTGGAATTATAGCAAATCGTTCGTAAAATTAAACTGTAACAATATAGCAAACACAATTTAATTTTGTGTCAGGGCCATAAATCGTGTCTACCCTGCAAGAGCTGGTTTGTTTTTATGTTGTTTGGGCTTGTTTCAGGTTCCAAGCACAATTTAATCAACCATCGCAGGTGCATAAAACAGAGACGACTGTGCTTCGCGAGACAATAGCAAAAACACAAATTGGATTTTCCATTCGCTTCTACAATTAAACAGTTGAGATGCAGATTAACACTTTTCAATTTTCTCCTTCCCCAGCTGCAGCTGCTCTCTACCCCTCTCTCCCACTGTCCCTCTATCTATCTATCTATCTATCTATCTATCTATCTATCTATCTATCTATCTATCTATCTATCTATCTAATGTGGATAATGTAGAGTGTTGTTCCCAAGTGCTAAATCCAGTCATTACAGTATCACCACTGGCCCAGCATGGGTGATTTGTGTGGCATAGGACACTTTTGTAGCACCTATTGCTTGTGATTGATGCGAGTAACACAAATCCATGTTGTTGTTTTCACAGACAATATGAAAAAGCAAGAGGTGTTGCATTGAGTGTTGGCCTACACATAACGCCATTGGACGTGCGATAATCCTTAGTTGGCATTTGTATATCGGTTTAAATGACCTTTCTGTCAATTGTTGCTTTCTCATTTGGGTTTCACGCTGCTCCGAAGCAACGCAGCTCATTGTTATTTAATAAAAATCAAATCAATGTTGTTCATGTCTGTGTTTTACTGATATTGTGTTTAAATCAAAAAGCTTTCCCTTGGTGAAGACGTGGTAACACTGTCTTATAACACTGCATTGTGAGTCAAGGCACTGTTGACACACATATACAGCATATGACTTTTGGCTACAAATTAATATCACTTGATTTATAGCAATATATCATGTTCTGAGGAAAATAATAATGTTTGTTATAATAGTATATTATATACTTAGAATGTAATTGGTAATATTTGACCAGATGTCAAATGAAAAACACAAATTTTAACTACAACATTCCTCAAGTTCATTCGACTGCTCAATTCATTTTAAAGGGTCAGTTCACCCACATTGCAAAAACATTCTGGTCAAAACACCCCTAGTACAACCAGATGGTAATATTCTTTTCCTGTCCGAATTTGGAGATATACAGCTCTAAGATTTCTGCTGCCACCTCAATATAATGGAGGAGAATAGAATTTTGGTTTTGGTGCTTAAATAATTAAACAAAGACATTTCAAAAGGAACTTGTCTCTCCAGAAACATTGTGAGGCGCATGAATGAAATTCCATTGTATTAGGTTGGCAGCAGATGTTTCAGGGGCAGATGTAGCGCATCTTAAAGGAATACTTAGACATCTGGGAAATGATGCTTCCTTGCCAAGAGTTAGATGAAAACATCGATACCACTCTCGTGTCTGAAAGCCAAATATGAAGCTAATTGGCAGCAGATTAGCTTAGACTAGCATAAAGACGGGTAGCAAAGAGAAAGCACATAACCCACCATGACACTACACAACTTGTCGTTTTTACATTTAGTTTTTTTGCACAAATTTAACAAACAACATATAACGTGTACGTCTGCGAGCTTTACAAGAGCTGGTAGGCAGATCTTTTTTTACTTTTGGACAGAGCCAGGCTGGCTGTTTACCCCTGTCCCCAGTCTTTATGCAGACAGCTAACCAGCTCCAGGCATTAGCTTCAAATGTAGCGTACAGTTATGAGAGCGCTATTGATCTCCTCAATTAACTGTCAGCAAAAAATGAATTGACCTTATAATACTGAATAAAAAACTCACTTAAGTCAACATGTTTAATGGCAAGTGGCTCAAATCCATACTTGCCATTCTTTCCTCTCCAGTTAATCTGCTTTGCCATTTGGTTTGCCATTATTCTCCAAGACGATCATATCTGCAGCCAGCCCAAAATAGGTGACCTGAAAGACAAAAGTGTCAAATGCAAATGTTACAGTTCCTCCTGCTTCTGGTCTTTACGCTAAGCAATGCTAACTGTCTCTTATCTTCATATTTAGCGTATAAACACATGAGTGGTGTAACTCTTGGCAAGATTGTTAATTTCCAAAAACTTTGAACCAGTTCTCTCAAACTCCAGCAGAGGAAACCAACCAATCTACATAGCCTTACATGTAGCAATAAGAAAGATCATTACAAGATGTCTATGTGTTGACGCCTCTGAGGCTGCAACTTTCTTGTGGTGATAGAAACGAGGCAGAGTGTGGAGGACAAATACAACGTTCAAACTGAACAATGTAGGCCTGCCACACACACATTCATACACACTCAAAAGCCTTTGACAGCCTTCCGAACAATCTCCACAGTACATACACACAAACACACACACGACTTTACATTCACCGACGCACACACAGCCGCCGATCCACACGCTCAAACACACACTCGGTTTTTTGTCCAGGCGTGATAAAGATCTGGTGAAGGTCATGAGAGGGATCTCATTCTCAGCAGAGATGAGCCTGCTGATAGCGTCAGTCCTGCGGGCAGATTAGCCCAGTCTGATTCCACTGCCGCCCCAATCGTCCCAGTGGTGTCATAGCTGCGGCACTGATGCAATCGCGTCCAGCCAGCCACCGATGACCCTTGAAGTACATTAAAGATTCCATTTAACCGTGAGTGTGAGCTCGTGGGTTTGTGTGTGCATGCGTTTGCGTATTTTCTTAAAGGGTGAATAAAACCTGAACTTGCTACGCATTTACTCAGCTGGGAGCTGCCACGTACGACCGAGGTTTTCTGAGAAGCTCAAGTGGAGTAATTCTGGGATCGTGTCCCGCTCAAGGCACATCAAGGCTGTTTGCTGAAGGGGGGGCGGGTGATTTCTCTTTCAGTTCCCCCCCTCCCCAGCCAGTCTGGAGCTCAAAAATAATAATCTGGAGGTCAGAAAAATGGTTCTGCTGACAGCCTGAAGGTGAAAAGACATAAAAATGGAAGAAACATCATCTTGTCTGCAGTTATTGTAGCCATTACATTGCGGAACTTGGTGTTGAAAGAGAGATTGTTTTTCTTTGTTGCCATTTCAGAGGTTCGAACTTGACAAGGCGATCTATTTTAATCACAAACATCTTAGCACACACTACTTTGAATATGACATTATTCAGCGCTTACTGCAGGATGCTGTTTTTGGTTTTATTTGCACACCGTAAGTGAGTTTGTGCGAGAGTAACAAAAAAGCCGAGTTTAAAAATAAAATAGTGGCTAAAAGGTGCTCATTAGAGCTGTTGCGAAAGAAAAGATTTGTTAGAAAATCAAGACCCCCTTCACACCATGTCCATAATTTGAATGCCTTTATTACGGTGTCATGCTGACATGAAAATTTAACACCATATTTGGATACAAATACTTGTTTTGGCTGAGGACAAAACCACAGTGTCAGATATATTTTTGTGTCGTTATTAAGGAGGGATATTATGGGGGATATACCTTATTATCCTTTAGGTGTGAAAGACCTTTAGTAATGGATTGCACAGGTTTATGGAGTGAATTATTAAACAGTTTTTTTTGGTATTTCTGAATTGGCATGTGATTAAACTGAAAGGAAATATTCACAATTCTATTTACAGTGTCGGATTGTGATGATCCGTTTGGTTCTGGTCTTGCGTTTGTGCTTTATCCTTTCTTGCACATTCATGCAGCCTGATTCATGTTTCTAATGGTGTGAGTTCAATTTTGTTGTCATTATTAAAATGATTTGAAACTAAATCCAAGACACCCTTTAAACATGCTGTGAGGAACTTCAAATGACTGTCGTATAATTTAAGGGTTAGGGGCTGTTGTATAGATGTATTGTGTAACGCTTTGGATTACAGCACACAATCTGCAGTGTAATTGTTCAGTACTACGCCAGGCGTCCATCTGACAATCAGAAATGAAGTGACGCCTGCAAGCTAGTTCTTGCAGTCAACTACAGCTGCCCTGCTCATGACATGCCTCACATTCCATAACCCCCCACCAAACACACCCTCCCAATTTGGGAGCTGCAAAAATTGCAAAAAATCTTCCATCTCTCCCTCTGCCTGTCAGTGCTGCCTGTTCGTTCAACCCCACCACCACCACCCCAGCATCCACCTGCGGCCTCCAGCTAGGGGGGTTGAGATATTTGCTCATCGCTTCCCAATATCTCTTTGTAAACATGCCTGCCGGGAGTGATGAGGTCAGAGTCTAGACGGCAAACTCTAAAAATGTTCTGATGCTATTTTAAACGTTTCAAACGTGAGTTGTCTGACTGAGCTGATGTTAGAGAAGGACCTAGGCCATTTGTGAATGTCTCAGGACAGGAGCAAAGGCGGATGTCCGGTGAGGGAGAATAAAGAGCAACAAAGTCCACATAGGAAGGAGTTCAGTGTGGATGGATGGGTCAAACAACAGAGGACTTTCACCCAGAAAACTGCTGTTTGTGTGAAACCAAAAGTCATCCTTGATTTATCTTTAGTTACATTACTAAGTCACGTCACGTAACTTAACTTACTAATATACTTATATTAACTCAAACATGATCTTTTCCTAGGCCTACGTTTTGATGTCTGATGTCTATATGAACAAGTGCCATGAGATAACTTTGTTACGATATGTTGCTATATAAATAAAACTAAATTGAATTGAATTGAATGTCTAAACTCAGCACATCTGCATCCTCATTCCCAGAATGCAATGCTCCTGATTACAGAAACAATCCATTGATGCTCTCCCTAACTTCCATTACTGCCGTATATAATGAAAGGGACACTGGTGAGATTTCTGAAGCTGCTGCGGTTTTACTCTTACACTGTGTGCAAAAGACACTACCCTGTAATTATTAAATGATTAAATAATTATTCAAATGTAGTGGGTAATTTGAAAAATTATATAATGTATATCTATGTCCCACCTAAATTCAAAATTGTTATCTCCTTATTTTCTGTGCTTCTTCCCTTGTACCAACATGTAGATATTTACACAGCAATCTGTGGCCAGTATCTAAAGCTTTACTGTTTGTGATTTTCATTGTCGTTTCACTATTTTTAGGCTCTATGAGTCTGTGATGGGTTACTACAAATAACAAGAATGTGTGCTACAAGAGGAAAATATTAAAAGGTTTACACCCAAGACAAATTGTATTCTTCATCTTGTGCAAACGGAATCCAGCCCCTGGTTCCTCACACAATCTAAAATGAAATGTGAACACATTACAAAGCTACATCTTACAGTGCAGCAGCGGATTCTGTGAATACCTAATAGCTTTTTTGACTTGAAGGTTTTGTATTTTTCTAGAACTGGGTAGACTGAATAAGCAGGGCAAAGGTCCAACCAATGGGCGTCTTCTGTGATACTCAAAATGATGTATCAGCGCTGAATAACATATTCATTTGAAGCCATCTTGATTCATTGTCATGAGAATTGCAAAATATCTAAAGACCTTCTCTTCCGTTCCTACCTCGAAGGACTCGTGCTTGATAACAGAGTCTCACGGCCAAAGCGACCATCAAAGAAAAGGTCATTTCGTTGAAAATGCGATATATTCTCCGTCCTCTGTTTATTTGTTGTCGTTTTTTTTCATTCACTGGAACTTTTTCATTTCAAAATGAAACACCGTCATATGTTTCTTCCCCCCAGGACGTATTCCCTCTGAGTGTATCGAATACCAACTCTTATTCACTGCGTCTGGCCTTCAGTCAGAAAACATTCTCAAATAATGCATTCTGTTATGAACCCCCCCCCCTTCCTTTCATGCACACACACTACAGTCTACAGTATATGACCCCTGCATGTTTTCAACCTTCAGTGGCGACAGTCGGGGGGCGAAAACATCCAGACTGTCATCTCTGAAGGTTGAAAATATACGGGGAACATGTAATTGTCTGTTTGCTGCCTGTCGTTCATTTTTCGTTCATGTTGAGTGACTGTGCAATCGTAGCTTTGTTTCTCTGATGGGCCCCCGCTGCTGGAAGAAGACAACCGCTCTTGAATCATGATTAATCGGTTTTTGACTAATGGATAACCCACTGCCTAACAATGCCCACTGTGCATTATCAACAGGTAATCGCCTCATGTGCCAGTAGCTCCACTGACGTCAGCTATAGAGATGACTGACAAGCGAATCTTTCCCCTGCCGTTTTATTGAGGTAATTTGCTGGTAAAACAAACGTTCAGCCGTAAATTCTCTCTTTTCATTTTTCTTGCACTGATGCTGTACACCCTTGTTAGTGGGTGTTTCCAAAGTACTGTATGCTTTAATAATGCCGGAGTTTTTATCGACTTTTACAGTATATGCCGACATAGCACAGGTCCCCTTAACAGCTGCAAACGTTTTACACAACAGTTGCATTCTCTCACACTAGCATTTGCATTGCCCCCTAAAAACCGTATGATCAATTCTAGTCAGTAAATGTTCGACCTCAGCATACATCATATTAACGTGTTCCACATGCTGAAAAGCCGTAGCTGACCTTTGAGATGCTGCTCCACCCTAGATCCCCCCAAAAATTATGGAGGACGAGACCTCAGGGCTGTAGCATGCGATAATATCTTTCAACTACTATCAAGTTAATAAACCATAATCCACTCAGGGCTCATGATTTCAGTGCGTATAGGACTGAAATGTAGTGTGTCAATTTGTCCCTCATGCCCCTGTTTTTTATTCAATTATTTTTACTTAGTGTTTTTACTCTCTGAAAACAGACCTGAGGTCTGGCGGGAGGTCGATGTTTCCAAAATCCTGTTCAAATTGATCTAAAATAAATTGTGTCATTCCAATACGTGCGGTGCAAAACACGCAGTGGCGCTGTTATAATTTATGACACAGGTTAAATAATCGTTTTGTCAGCCATTATGGTTTCTTGACTTACATAGCTTAGGTTGTACAGATGAAGCATTTAAAGATAATCTAGGAAATTACACCACAATGAAATGTCTGATTTAGTATTTTATTGATTTACACAAACCTTAGCTTAGGTTGTACAGGTTTTAGTCATATGAAGGTACAAAGAAATACCAATGTAGGCACTGGCAGGACAATTTCTATTGCAGAGTTCAGAGGGTTCATGAAAGTGTAGAGGGTGGATAAATCAACAAGGAATCTGGTGCACTGCACTGCACACCGTGCTACACTAGCTGTCGTTGACTTTGCCCTTTAGCAGAAAATGAATTTAGACTGTGGCACAAAATGCGCCTTCAAGGACAAACAATATATTGCTTCCAGTCAAACGGCCTGCACATCTGACTCCAACTAACGTGCACAGACTTGGAGGTGCTGCATGTGAAAAGTATCAGTGCCACAAATGGCCCCCTTGCTAACCAAAGTTAGCTCTACGCCAGGTCTGAATACAAAAGCATTGCAGGAGAACGCTACAGTGTTGCAAGGTAATAGATACGCGGCCGTGAGGGATTCGAAAAGTGTTTCAAAGAACATTTCCATAGGGGCCCTTAAGGGTGTGTGTGGAGAATCTTAGATCCTGTATCTCAGGGGGAAAGAACCCAAGAGCAAAGATAAACATTCCTCTTTAATCATGTAAGAAATTTAGGAGCGCGTTTAGGAAACTTCTTAGCAAATGCGAACTTTTGAAATTAAATCACTGCAAGTAATGACAGACTTATATGGAAAAACGAATACGGGCCACTTATGTTTGCGGATACAAGGGATGAAGTGAGAAGAGGGGAATTTGTCATGTAGTTATATTGACAGAAAAAAAGAAAATCACACACTCTAAAATCTTCCGTGCATAAAGCATTACTCATATTCTTACTCCACATTAATCATCCTGTCAGCGTTTAGATCAAGTACATTTATCATTAATAAATTAGTTCAGTGATGGTGATGGCGGAGGAGGTGGAGGGAGCGGGGGCCAGGGGTGTATGCATGTGTGGTTTTATGATTTTGTGCTAATTAGATCCTGCAGAACATGAAGGCTGGGATTTAAAATTGTAATATGCCCGATTCTGTGTTTCAGCCAGTTGCAGGAGCTGAATCCTCATCAGCGCACAGGTGACATTTGAGAAGAGCTGGACGGCCTTTCTGAGCTCTGCGCTTCACTTCACACAGCAACACAGAGCAAATACCCGGCGCTCAGCTGTCCAAGAGGTAGTTGGAGGTCCCAGTTTATGTGAAGAGGTGAGACAGGAGTTTTAATTCTGCACTAAGTTTTATCTTACATGTCCATGTCCAATGTCCATGTCCAACTGGTGCTATTGGCAGAACATCTTGTTATGCAGGAGGAATGTAAAGTTCATGGTTCAGTCTTAGACTCATAAAATCTCACGAAATAAGCACAGTTTTGTTTCTTGGCTCCAGGCAAGACCACCTATGTTGAGTCCAATCCAATGTTAAGATCAGATCCAGTCCAGCTTGAGCGTAGGCCATGACCAAAGCACATTCTTGAGGCTCATCAGTTTACAGATTTTTATATTGCTGAGTGAAACAAGTTGAAGGAAAACACAATATTATGTCAAACTAAGACCGCATCACTTTAAGAGGTGTTTCTAATGTTTAGTTCACCCTTATTTGCATACTATGGGGAATATTAGACTCTCAATATGTGTTCCCCTAATGTTTCATCCACACATCTTTACAGCTCTTACTTTGTCGGTGTCAAAGCCCTGCTCTGAAACAGAGATTATATTTTACAGATAAAGGAATTGCAAGTGTAGAATGAAATGCAACACAAATATCAATATCACTACATCTGTTGTGTCTGTAAGTGTGTTTGTTTATAATGCATATTTGCATTTCTTCTTGGCAATTATAAAAGAAACTAATGTTTTATCAGTGATTGAGATGCATCATCATCATGCAACATCACACACTGGCATATTTATTCACCACAGTTTGTGTTTTCAGTGACGACTGAATGACAGAGGATGAAGGGTTACCCTTGAATGGAATCCCAGGCCAACATGACTAGTAAGTCTCCTGTATGGTAATTATCAGGAAACGAAATCCACAGCCACAGGCTGTACCTTTAGTACCTTTACCTCTAGAATCGCACGGACTTGGAAGAGACAGAACATTTTTCCAGACACACATTTGTACTGTAGTTGTGGTTAAGAAGCTATGCTAACAAGATCCTCAAAGAATGCTGTCAGACAATATTTCAGCGAGTTTAATGTTATTCTTATTTAATACCTGTCCTGTAACATTAGCCTTCAGCCGTTATATAAAACGTATTAGTATAGCGCTTGAGTGTATGTATTTTCCCAGGGTCCTATGGCCTTGTTCCGACTGCCACCCCAAATCCATTTTTGGCATATCCAGATTGTTTCCAGATTGATTTTAGGAGGTCTGGACAGCTGCAAAGCCAACAACACCTGAAATGCGATTTTTGTGAATTGAATCCGAGCTACATTACATTTGGAGGTGGTTTGAAATGCGACTGCAAATGGAAAGGAGCGATTGTTTGGTAGGCAAGATGATGGATCTCAATTGCGCATGCTTCTGCATTGGAAAGCCTCATCACCAGCATATGTAGCTACTGACGCCATTGTCGTTACCAAAGCAACCCATGCAGATAGGCTGGTGATGTCCCGACACGCAAATACGATCTGATCACTTGCAAATAACAGTGCAGACAGTTAAAGATCTGATTGGAGAAACACATCTAATTTGCCTCTAGTGTGAACAAAGCCTATGCGCCCATGTTCCCCAGTCAAAATCCTCTTAATATGACACATTAAGGGTTTTATGTTCTCAGCAATGTTTATGCTCTAGGTCTATGTTTCCCTGGGTTAAAATCATCCACCTACAGGTTATAGTCTACTGATGTTATACTCCTTGAAACCTACACCCTCAAATTTGCAGGCAAGACAGTTTTCTTGAGACAGACATTGACATCTGTGCTTCCTGGGTTTCCTGCACCAGTTCAGGAAGTTCAACCTGCCTAAGGAGCTGCTGATCCAATTTTACACCGCTCTTATTCAGTTTGTTCCATTCAATTCAATTCAGTTCAGTTTTATTTATATAGCGCCATATCATAACAAATATATCTCATGTTCTCTTCACATCCATCACTGTCTGGTTTGGATCAGCCACCAAACAGGACAGGAACAGACTACGACAAACCGTCAGGACAGCAGAAATAAACCCTGTTGCCAACTTGCCCTCCGTTCACTGCAGATCCATCAGACCCTGGACACAACCTGCTCCAACGTCTCCCCTCCGGTAGGTGCTACAGAACACTGCACGCCAAAACAACCGGACACAAGAACAGTTTCTAGCCACAGGCCATCCACTGTACCTGTAAAATATACAGTATATTCTCATTGTTTAAATACACAATTGTTTTTAGCATGTAAACATCATAACTCACAAACACAAATCTACGCATGCTGTGCACACTGTATATACTGTCATATCCATGCACCTACCCCATGTACAAAAGCAACGTGTTACATTAATCATATTTATATCTGCACCTTTTGCACTATTGTCTTACTGTAAATAAATGTTATTGTTCATATATATATATTTATATCTGTACTTGTCCGTGTTTTTAGCTGTATGCATGTCTATTTCTGTGTATGTACATTGAGAACAACAAAAAACTGGAGTCAAATTCCTTGATCCTTGGTCTACACCCGCAGCATAATGGCCACTGGGCTCTCATTGAGCGCCTTGAGAACAGGGTTGGCCTCTCTGTCTTTGTCTTTGTCACTATTGGAGATGTGACAAGGAAATATGAGTTAGCTTTTGGTCTTGCTCAAGGAAGCTGCCCTGGTCCTCTGCTTGTTTGTTCCATTAGGTGATCTTATCAATGAATGTAAACTTAATTTCCACAGCTATGCATATGCTTCACAGCTGTATTGGACCCAAATGATAATCATACCCTCTGCCTTTTATCAATTGGTCTGGCTGCAGTGAATAAGTGGATGTAGAACAATTTTCTTAAATTAAATCGAGAAAAAACTGAAATTTTATTAGTTGTCCCACAATCAAAAGAGAGCTGGTTCTCACCAAACTTGGAAGTTTGGCAGGTTAAATCAGACATCAGAAGCCTTGATATTATCATAGACTCAGAGTTAAGATTTAAACCCCACAGGGTGACCAAGGCAGCTTTCTTTCATTTAAGAAATATTGCTAAGGTACGTTCCTAGCCCAATAAGATGCCGAAAAACTTGATCATGCATTTATCTCAAATAGATAAGATCTTCCAAAAGAATCAATTGATAAACAACAATTAAATCAGAACTCTGCTGCCAGGCTTTTAACTAGAACAAGAGAGCATATCGCCCCAGTTTTAGTGAACCTGAACTGGCTCCCGGTGTCTTTTAGGATTGAGTTTAAAGTTCTTCTAAGGCCTTCTAATGGTTTGGGACCATTGTCGTTTTATAATCCTTCACGGCCTCATAGATCCTGTGCTGCCGGTTTTTTAAATATTAACTCTCACACGAACAAGAAAATTGGCAACTCAGCTTTTTTTTAATATGCCCCAAAACTATGGAACTCCCTACCCGAGGCCATAAGAGATGCAAACTCTGTGAACACTTTTAAATGACAATTGAAAACTTATTTATTCAGTGTTGCTGAATTGTCACTCTTCCCGAGTCTGGTTTTCTCTGTTTTTCTGTTTGTTTTGTTCTACTGTTGTTTTATCTTGACATATTTGATTCGACGTATGGCTTCTTGTTTTTGCTACCAACCTGTTTGCTTGGTTTTGTCACGCGGTATATTTTATTATGATTTTATTTTGTTTTTTTTTCTTCTCTCTCTGATGTTTCTACACCATTCAAAAAAACGTCCATCTCCCCTTTGTTTTTCTTGCAATTGATCTGCGAAGATAGCCCTCACTAATGTCTCACAGTGTTAGGAAAAATCAAAGGACACACATGCTGGGAACATAGGGATGAGGTCCATAACGCTATGGTCAACCATTTAGCTTGCTAACCTGATGGCTTCTGTTGCTGGTGTGCAGATGGCATCAGCTGGTAGATTTTGGTGTATTTACTGAAAAATGCACACTCAATTATCACGACAAGTAAAGTAAAACACTTTGTCCAACACAGTGTCTGAACAGACAATAAGCGTTAGCATGCTGGCCTAAAGCAAACATTCTCACAGGAGATGTGTTAAGCGCATTAGCTCTCCTGCTACCAGAGTTTATGTTTAAGCGCATGCATTATTGCAGTTCACTGCATGCTGAATTATTAACGCTATATGCACTGTGGTGTGAGTTTATCGAAAGAAGAAGTGGCTGTAGTGTGGTCCCAGAGCGTGAAAAGCAAAACCTGCACTTCTTTGGCAGAATGATGCCCTCCATAAGCAGAATGATGCCCTCCAAACTGGGGAGTTCAACCAGCTATACGCAGGCTGTGGTAATTACTTTATCCCATCATCAAATATTCCCACAGATTTTCAGATCCATTTGATCTATGATCCTCAAGATCATATTTTCACGAGCTCAGCTATTACCTTGTATTGGAAAAAGCAGTCAACGGTATGTATGATCAACTTGCATAATATGTTTTTTAAAGTAGGTAATCTATAACAGTGAAATAATTTGTTTTTCCAGCCTGATGGTTGCCTCCCGGTGTGCTCAGAAGTGCAGACTCAATGGGTGCACCTGCTGATAAAAGGCTGTTAGATATGAAAGTTGTCTGTGAGCAGAACGCACGAGGTGTTCTGTTGGAAAATCAAATAGATTTGGTTAAAAGTGTAATGTGATATTGACAGCGCTTTTGCCTGGTAATGGTGCTGTGCTGCTTGGAGAATGAGCTCAATGTAGAACATCAGTATCCAAATTATAAGGGTGCCAAAGTTACTTATTTAATGATTGCTGTAATACTCTGTACCCTTGTTATTAAATCAAGCAGTCAGTGTGCTGAAGTTTAGATTGGGCTACCAATCATCCCATTGTCACTCACTACACTTGTAAATGCATGCAATCATAACCTTATTTATTCTGAAAAGCTTTGCAAACATCTGCAGGCATTCATATTACACAATGTGCAAGATTTCCCAGCTCACCCTTTCTCTAAGTCCACATAAATGTAAATCTGATCTCACTATGCTGCAAGAAAAGGACATTCTCAGGCCCTTAACTGCAATTGTGTCAGTCTCTGTCAAAAATGCAAATTCTCAACTCTCAAGACATTAAAACAGCCATACTGTATCACATGCAAGTTAAAAAGGTACTCCATCAATTTCGTATTGCTCTTCCACAAAGTTGGAGGACTCGGATGAAACAGTTTAAAAAAGAATGGTCAAAAGTGATAGAAGCCAAAAATAATATTCAGCTACATATATTCGTTTCCAAAAATATCAAAAGTATCTTGCAATCCTCTCAGGCTTCATGTTAATCAACGTTGGCCCTCCTCCCTTGTAGAGACTGTGGTAATGCACCTGAATATGTTGGCTACAAATGCCATAATAACTTGCAGTATGTATAGCTAGCCAACATCCATCCATGAACTAACACAAACAAATGAATGAATCGCATGGATGGACTATGAGCTAGTCATGCTTTGTTTGTCTTCATGGGTTCTCAAACTGCTCCCTCACCTAAAAAGATAATTCAGTCCTTATATTAGACTAGATTGCCTCTCAAAGGATTTCACTCCCTCTCTAATGCTTCAGGTGGCAGATACACTTCGCTTTCAGCCAGGCTAGCAGCATACTTGCGAAGGCAATGTCTGTTGGTCAGTTGCTCCAGCACTTTGGTCCAGGCTGAAATATCTCAACAACTGTTGGATGGACTGCCATGACATTTGGACATCCATGGTGCCTCATGGTGACTCACTTCAGTGATTCACTCTGGTGCCACCAGCAGGTCAAAGTTGGAACATGTCTTGTGAAATATCTCAACATTCACTGGATGGATTGGCACCAAATTGTGGACGATGATATCTTTGGTGATCCCCTGACTATTGGATAGATTGCTATATCCTTTGGTACAGATGGCCATGTCCCCCTAAGGATGAATTGCAATACCTTTAATGAGCCCTTAACTGTTCATCTAGCACCATCATCAGGTCAACACTTTAATTTGTTCAATAATTGATATGTAATCAATTGCCTGCAAAGTAGTATACGTGTTTAGTGCTAATTGGCAAATGATAACATGCACACATGCTAAACAAGGCAAACAGCAAACATTATAACTGTTAACAGAAAAACCTACAAACTGTGTCACAATGACTTAACATTCTGTCATAAAGCAGGCAGAGATTTTCTCAGTATTGACAACGTTCTTCATAATAATACAAGTGTGCTGACACCCACATAATGTGGATATGACACGTGCAAAGGACGTGATGTCACAATGTTACTTAAATGAACCAACTTCATGACATGAACTTATGATGAAGTGACTGAACTGAGAAATAATATTCACTCTAATGACATTGAAAGTATCCCACGCATTTATCATGGCAACCACTTTTAGCCTACGGACGGGCTCAGAGGAAGTAAAGACAGAAGACCCAGAGCTGCGTACGACAGCATTTTGACAGAGGAGTCATTGTTTATGCATTAACAATGTGAAACAAATTTGTATTCATCACCACCGTGTCATTTGAATTTCACGTAAGAGAGACATTTACATATACCTGCCAAGTGCACACAAAAAAAAGCACAGGTAGTGCTCGTCCATGCATGAGCGCTCGGATTGAAATTTCAAAACTGGCCGCTGTTTTCTCGGCTGTTATTTTCCGCTTGTGTAGAGTTTATTAGTATTACAGTTTGCAGTGAATTTAGAGCACACTGGGTGAGCTTTGAATGTCACGGGACGGAAGATAAATATTTGCAAGCACTCATGTGTACAGAAATTATAATAGATGGTCTTAATATAGTGAGCAATGGAAATAAATGGACTCTTACTTATAAAGCATCACTAACACTGGGATACACACTGTTACACCCACCCTACCTTCTTTTATCATTTTGCTGCTCTCTTGGCCTGTGCAAAATCGAATATTAATGCAGTGGAACAATCCAAGTGCAAGTCACTGCCCTTGTTTGCTCAAACAACATCAAACCAGGAAAATAATACAGTGGCAGTTTTGGCAAAATCCAGTATCACAAACTTGGCAGGCAGGCATGTGCAATAGCCTTATATCTTCTCCAAACTAGTGGCCCAAAGCGTCATCTGGGCAATGGACTGTGACTGGCAAAGCTCATTGAAAAAAGGGGGGAAAAGACAATAGGATGAAATGTGCAGGCAGCAGAAGGGAGAAAGTTTGGCTCTGTGTCTCCTCCCCTCTGCTCTCCTCTCCACTCCAGCCCCCACACCCCCACCCTCTGTCATCCCACTTGTATCTCTCTTTGTCTGTTCTTTGCTCCCGATGCTGCACCTCCATGCTGCTGCCTCCCCCACTCCACCTTCCTGCAGCACAATCTAATCACGGCAGCTTCACTCCCCTTTGAACCACCTCACAATTAGGCAAAGAGGAGCATTGCCCTTGATGCATATATGTATATATATATATTAAAATATAATCTCAACAGACACACGCTCACATCTCTCCAAAACTATGCGTAATATTACACACAGCTGCCACAGCGTGAACACGTTCATCCATTCATTGAGCTGTTCTGACAGATTCACAGTTTATACAGTCACATCATGAACAGCAGACCCCCCGCCCCCCCAAAAAAAGAAAATCTTTTTATTTTTCCATCTTCGGAGGGTCCTAGTTGTTAATTTATGGAGTCCGAGCCCCCCTGAGACCCCCCGTATTTCGCACACTGGTTACAACCACTCTGCTCTGCTGGAGGTTGACTTTGATCCCTCTAAGGCTGGAGCAAGATGCTGGCCAGCTCCAGTACAGTATGCCCTCGCTCCGTCAGGCACCGCCACGCAGATGTGCTCCATTCAGATTGGTCTGACAGCCCCGGTACTCTGAGGCCCGGTGTCAAAACAGAGACGGCGAGGAAATCACTGTATCATTCCCACACCCGCTCTTTAAAAGAAAATATGGTAAAGGGTGTAAAGGAACAAAACAAATGGCGGCATCAATATTTTAAGCGCTGTCATTTCAGGGGTAGTTCACTTGACACAGGCTGTAATCTAGCACTTTACCTGACACACTCTGGCAGGATGGGGTGGATAAACTCTGTGCGGAGAGGGAGCGATGTAAGCGGTGCAATAACAGCATCCTTTGAAGATTAGAGTGACTGGTGAGCATAGAAAATTGCTCTCCCCACGTTCGCTGGTGGCAGAAACGGACTGGACAAGATTTCCTTTCCAAAAATAGCACGCTGAAGGCGTCTGATTGGAATGTGATTTAGAGTCCTATAGGTAGTCAGAAAAGGTGTGTAAAAATACAGAATAGAAATGATGATGTTTCACTACTTCAGTATCCAGGGCAATGAAGTTTGCAGTTAATGCAGACTTCCCTCTATCCAGACTCCGTTTAGAATTTAAGGACTGAAACCCTAAAGTAATTTGAACAACTGCAACTTCAGTTCTTCATTATGAAATAAATGACATGTATTTTAATATAATAATATAATGTTGAGTAATCAGCTTGTTACACAATAGTAAGACCACGTCATGGAAAACTGGACTGTGCAGTGTAACGGTGCGACTTAGCCAGATGAGTCTCCTTCTATGGTTTGAATGAAGAAACACGTTTGAATAAAATACATATTGAAGCACGGACACATTCTGAGCAGTCATGTGGCTATTATTATTATATTAAGTGTTAGCTGATCCCAGCTCAGAACTGACCTAATAAGCACTGCTGCTGATTTTAGGCTCAATTTCAATTCAATTCAAGACACCATTCAATACTTTGAGAGATTTAGATTTCACATTTTTCTACAGCATGAAATAGACATCATCGCTTGCCCTTTATCCAACTGTAAGAGGGTTACACGTTGCATTGATTTCATGATTGTACTCGGGAGAACTATATTTACAGAAGCTATTCTGTTCAACTTTTACGGAAAAGCCAGCTTCAGGACAAAACAGGCGATTCAGTAAAACTGGGAGTTTCACGATGCCTTCTGTTCCAGTGATGGCTCATTAGCCCAAAAGCATGGCACGCCTTTTAAACGTCAGCACATGCTGTTATTCTACAATAAAACAGTAAAGAGGTTTTCACAAAGGACTCTGACCTCATGCAACAAATTCAAATAAAAGACAACATTTTGTGCTGATAAGATGTTAATAAAGCTGTTAGACCCACGCTTGAAATTAGATCCGGTGTATTATGCTGCCCTGTACTATGAGGTTGAATAACACATTTTTTAGAATGTGTTATAGAATCTGTTCAGAACTTAATTTATTACCTCAATGTTTGCTCTGCTATCTGTGAGGGGGGGAAAGGATAAAAAGCAATCGTTTTCAAAAATGATTTTGGAAGTGCTAATTTGTTGCGCCTTCGCTTTGCACGAGCACTCAGTAATCTGGCTTCAGCCATAAATTAACTGAAAGCAGAGGCAAAACTGATTGAAGCCTCAGTTGAATCAATACGTCTCCCCGGCTGAATCCAACATGGCCAGCCTGCAAAGAGCAAAATGTTTGCATGATTAAAAGACCTGGAGCTGAGGAGCAGTGTGCTGAATTCATACATTTTGTTTGTTTACGCCTTCAACAAAAAACCTCCTAATTACAAATAATTAGCCTCACAATGCATTTGAGGCTATGGGGATGATGCAACAACAGCTATATTAGACATTCCTTTTGATTCTGGCATAATTTTGGGACAACCCGATCCAAGGTGGTTGGTGCTCTGTGGCTTATGACTAATGGATGAGCGTTAATTTGACCTCTGAAATATTTACATAAAAAAAAACCACTTCATCCTGCGACACTTCTATGATCTATAAAACATAAGTTCTGGAAGGGAGTCAGAAAAATGAGGTGGAAAGGTTTGAAAATGTTACGCACTTTCATTCATGGTGTAAAACAGAATGCCTAAATACAAACACAAATCAAAGGCTCTATAGGATTAAATGTTGTGTTTCTCATATCTCTTAAGCCAAATATGGGCATAAATTGAGGACAGAATATAGAGCTATTCATCCTGGATTCAAAGCATGTTGTTAACCTCTGTGGAAAATGCGGCTTACAGGAGTAAGCTGTAATAATACAGCAGTGCCACAGCAGAAATATGTCTGCAATAAAGGGATTTCACAAATCCAGAATTCTGTCATTGGAGCAGGAATCTACACTTTTGAAGGTATAAAAGTTAAGCGCATTCTTATCCAGTGGAGGAAAACTGCAACTTCCTGAATGCTTTATCCAGAAAACATTGCTCATCCTCATGAAATTGTCTGCAAATCCGCAATTCTGAGCAAACTGAAGCAGACAGTACAAGCCGAGCCCTGGAGAATATTCACAGTCTGTCTGGATGTGACATTTCATCTAGCGCCTTTCAGTTGAGATATTTAATAGTTTTACCTGTGGAGTCCCAAAGTGTTCAATACAAAATATTATGAGATAAATAAACATGTGAAACATATAGATGATCCCATAAATTTAAAATAATACAATAAAATGTCAATTTTATTATTATAGGTCATTATTCTGAAACTGTATTACATCATAATATCTTATATATCATTCTTAATTTTATAATAATGACGCTGTTATTTCATAATGTCACTTTTTTATGACACTGGAGTAACACAAGCGCCAACATATATGCATTTCGGGTTGTCGGAAAAGAACAAATATAATGGATAACATAACATAATAGCGAAAGCAATACATTTCGTACAGAGGAGAAGGAAAGAGAAATAAAAAGCCGCCAGTCAGAGCTGTGCTGCCAGCTAGCCGGCTAGCTTGGCTTGATGAAATTCATCAGGAAATGTTGTGTCTTTCCCTGAGGTACATCTTTAAACTCACGACTCTGCCAAGGCAACTCTGAATTAACCAGCTAGAGCTGCCATAGACTTTGGAAGTGAAAAAAACAGCCTCTCAATTCTTAACATTTTAATCACGCTCGACGCATACCAAATCAAATAACACTTCTGTTATGAACAACTATTTAATAAATATTAAAATATCTTCCAACATCTATGAAGCGTTTCAAATGCATCTGTAGTCCAAAAACCTTTTACTGATAGTTCACTTTTATATCAGCCTGAATACACTGAATGCATTTTACGGAAATGCGACCCCCCCGCGGCCCTTCGGGATAAGCGGTGTGGATAATGAATGAATGAATGAATGAAATAGAACTTCATAATAATTTTGGTAAATTATGTCACAATGTATTTATATATCCCCCTCTATTTATGAATGTGATTAATTATTTGATTATTTCATATTTATTTAGTTAATATTGAACATTCTGGGCTCCATATTTAGCTGACTAATTCGACATGTCACTGACTGCAGGACTGTTTAATTCACATGTTCTGCCTTCTTTGTATGCTCATTGTCAAGAGTAGAATATACAAAAATAGGGTCAAAGCAGGCACCTGTGGTAAGGAATCAGTTTTTCTTTTGTGAGGTGCTTTTATTCTTTAGAGATACTTAACTTTCCCGCTGGGGTTCCTCAACAGCTATAGGTTCCCTAAAATTGGAGAAAAATGAATTGTTCTCCTGATTCTTTTCCACACTATATAACACTTGCTCTCGTTTCATTAAAGAAATGTGAATGTGCTTGATGGGGTGGAGACATCGAGGGTAATTGATCATCTCCATGTCGGGGGAATAGTCACCCGTTTGGCGAGTGAAAAGAGAGGAACCGCAGCGCCTCATTGTCAGAAAGACGGGAGAGAAAAGGCAGTAGAACTGCTGATAAGAGATGGTCTGTCCTCATTTCCCTTGCCAGTTCAATTGTGGGAAGCTCATTGTGTCGGTCTGCGGCACACGGGGGAGCTCAGCGGTGACTAAAGGAGGTCTGGATCCTTATCTGCTAAAGAGATGGGAAGCGCAGAGTTTCACCCCTGTCAGCAGGTTTCTGCAGAAGACGGCGAGGGAGACAGTGTGCTGTCAAGGGCCTTAAACCTGTCGGGCTCATGTCCTGTCGTAATGTGCGATATATAGTTAACACGCTCCGTCTTCACCTCCATCTTGAGCCAGGCCAGAGTTCAGCCGGGCTTATGAATAAAACATGGCGAGCATTACTTAACTAATGTGATTTCCAAATCCCAGGCACATACGTTTTCGCAAACCAACTGACAAACGACAGTTAATTGGTGATAGTTTTTCTCCCCCCCCGGCACTGTCTTTTTGTTGAAAATATGCTGAAATTTAAATGATAACCCTTCAAACTTGGCTGAAATACGATTTGTTCTCTGTTCTGTGCTAATTTGATTTATTCCGTAGAAAAGCTGCTGAATACAAAAGAAATGTCAGTGATCCAAATGATGCTCCTTAGTAATGACATCTAGAATTTCTATCATGGGAACAATAACACAGAAGAAGAACACAAACATGAGTGTGATGGTGTAGCATGTGCGTGCGTGTGTGTCCCCCGACCTCTCGTACACCGTATGCACCAGGGAGGGTAATGGAATAGACAGATGTAGGTTTATTGACATATTGATTTCAAGGCCTTGTGGTGATGGAAGCGCTGCACATTCTCTAAATTGTATGGACTAAAGAGTAATCTTCCAATTTAAACAGCTGGAAGGTGCTGTAAATAGATTTGGCAGAGAAAGAAACTGATAATGACTTTGGGCTGAGTATTAAATGTTGGGTATTGTTTGGGCTGAGATATGCAGCGACCACGGTCAATGCCCACGTAGATAATTTCTAAAGTGGAAAGCACGGTGAGCACATCATTTTCAGTTAATTCCCCTTGTGTGCGTCTGAACTCTTTTGTTGCGCCGTCACCGCTGAGCTACAGTATCAACCAACTGTTGCCAGAAAAAAAAAAAGGTCTGACTGCTCCCACAATTTTTGCCTGGGGTCGGGTACGTACACTAAATCCTTATTTTATCACTAGAAAACCCCACTGAGCAGTGTGCTCATAAAATGTTCTGTTAGTAGCAAAAGTAGCAATATATCAACGTCAAAATACTCCATTATTATTATTATATTAAGTAAAGGTTCTGCATTGCTTTAACTACTTAGATAACTGATGCATCGATGTGTATAACAGCACGTTACTGGTTGTTTTACCAGGTTACCTGGTTAAGTTTTACCTACTTTATTTACAGTATCAATAGTTTAGCCCAGTGATTCCCAACTAGTGGTTGGTCCCCTCCTAAGGGTCACAAGATGAATTGTGACGACGCAGCGTGTGTGAGCAGCGTGTCAACAGCAGCAGCTTCAGCCTGTAGCTTTGTCTCAATTCAGGGGACGCGTCATTCTAAGGACGAGGCCGAACCGAGGGTTTTTAAATGAGACGGTGTGGTCCACAGAGAATTTCCTATTCGCGTCACCAGCCTCATGAAGTGCAGCTCCTGTCGTCTAGGAACCTTGACAGATGCAGTTGAGGTTTGAGGATCTTGAGGCCCCTTGGTTTTTTTTAGTTTTGTATCTTTAGCTATTCGAGTGAGTCAAAGTGTAATCCTGCTCGGCTGCTGTTGATGGTATGTTTCGGGATGCCATACTCTCGCGCAATGAAGGAGCCTTCGAGGTGCCGCTGTGACGCATTTGGTCTTCAAATGCAGCCTGAGTTGAGACACGTCTACACAGGATGCATTCAGGTACAGTATTGAGTGTAAGTCACCCGCGTTTTGGCAGCACTTAGAGCCCAACACACAATCATTGCAGTCGCACAGCACATGGAGATAATACGTAAAAATATAGGATGATACAATTAATAAAAGGTACACGTGGATTCATTCACTTAAAAAAATTGCATATTCCGTTTTAGGTGGGAAGCAGCAGTGAAATCCCCTGATCATCAACCTTTAATTGAAACATAACTATGATGACCTTGCTACACAGCAGATGCGCAAACAGAATATAAATGATAGTTGAAGATTTTAATAGAAGTTTAAGGATGCTATAAACAGGAGATGTAGTACAGAAAAACCTCTCTTTTGAAAGGAAAAGGAGCGCCATGAAAGTACTTTGAAGTCTCACTCAGAATCAAAGAGAGGGGACGATAGACAGGAGCAAGTAAGGAGTTGAAATTTACGCAACGAGCACAGTTAAGAGGTGTGCTCATCCTCCTTCCTACAGGAGGAAATGTGGTGAGCATATATATGAGTTGTTATCAACCATCTGCACGCCTCTCACCCACTGTGCCTCCTCGCCCTGCCTCGCTCTCCGTCTCCCTCTCAGTACCGAGGCTGCTGTGTGATGATTCGCCAGCTCCATCTGATTGCTCTGATCAGATCCAGGCACAGCCAGATGCGACCCCGACCCTGCTTGCGTGGGTGTCATCACCAAAGACGGTGCCAAGGAGTCCTCGTCTGCATGTCTTGAGGAGGAGAGGGCTGGACTTGTAATGCCACATTCGGCTCATCAAGCGCTTTGGATATATTTTGGAAATATTCAGTGGGGTTTCTAGGTGTTCCTTTAGGTCTTTGTAATGCTGCATTATAATCAGTGATAAAAGGACACTGAAATGTTACATTCAAGTCTCAACCAGTCCTACAAACAACGGAGGGATCCCCTGGGTTCCTCTGTAAGGAAATGATTCATCCATCCAACTTCCATCAAAAGCAGACTGCTGGCCTTTCAAGTTTTGAATTTTCAACCTTTAATAAGTGTCCCCAAGAGGAACATCTGTCTAACATTCAAATGCTGTTGCACAGATGCATTTGGTTCTCTCAGAATCTTCCTAATATAGCTTCTGATAGACGGACGCACTCAGTTTCTGGACAAAAAAAACAAAACATCTTGCATTAACTCAACTAGCTTCTCCCATTACAATAGTGCTAATGTTGCTCATTTACAAGTTCATGGACTCATGAATTTGCATGTGAACATCTGTCAGTATGTTTAACATGGAGTTCATCTGCATATTTAAATGAGAAGGTGAGTGTGTCTTAAGTTCTCACCGATGGCCAGTCACTTCCCACATGTTTATTTTGCATATTCAGTCAGCACAGAGACAAAAGACAGTTGACATTATATTAAACATATTATAAAAAGTTATAAGTTAAAAAAGTTCTTATAAAATTATATTATATTAATTACCAATTGCTCCACAAGATGAAGCGGTTTGCGTAGAGCATAGACTGTATATCTAAAGATCTTAGACGCATCTTCACGTCCATGTTAGCTCACTGCCTACAGTAGTAACCTAATCCAGTGTTATTTGCAAGGCCGAGGAGCATTACATTAGCTAAATGCATTTTGTATTACACACATATATTTTCCGTTGCAACTTTATAAGTGAAGCATACTGTTTGTACATATAACCTCTGTTATCAACCAAACGGGTGTGTCGATAATGAGGCTCACATTTTATTTTTCCTTATCATTTTTTCCTCATAATACAACTATTAACTTGCTCTACACCACAATACAAGAACAATGCGGTTTCATCATTTCCACGTCTTCTACATGGATCATCACCTGGGAATATCGTGTGCATTTTTATGATCTCTTTTACAGGATATGTGCAGTGCGTGAATGGGAAGACTGACAAGCGTAGCAACATTCACTAAGGGGGGGCGAGGCTTAGCGAATGGCGACATAAACTCCACACAGGTTAAACATGTAAGTCCTGCTCTGTGATTTCTCTAGGATTTGAAATTTCTCTCCCCACTGCTCCAGTGAGACAATGGCCCACCACATTAGTACTGATATAGTACACTGGTGATATCTTTGATGATCCATCCCTCTCTCTCAGTGCATCTGTCGTTTAACTGCTGACAACTCACCAACTGAGACAATGTCCTCAATTCTGGGAGGAGATAATCACTCCAACTTTGTTAACAATTTAACAATGACCTAATACATGACTGTATTATTAAGTCATCGTTTTAACTTGGAAAAAGTTGGCCCCATAAAAACTAATTAAACTTCTGAAGCAGACCATTAGCCTGTCAGCCTTTGCCAAAAGCCTAAATCTGAAAATTATCCATGTATAAACTACCCACACACTACTCCTATGGATTCCTCTGTGTTTCTCTGCAAGGGGTTTAGGAGGCTCTTGAGCACCATATGTTGAGTATCATCACCTTAACCAGAGGCATATGTCTAATGGTGTGTGTGGATGTTTGCGGCGTGTGCGCAAGAGCTCAGCTGTGTTTGCTTCAGTGTGTGCATGCTGCATGGGTCTTAGATGTTTTGCTGTGGATATGATACTTCAAGGCTGAGGTAGAGATGCAGAACAGGTGGTATTTTAATGACTCGCTCATGGCTTGCTTACTCTACTTACTTCAGTGATGGAATAAAGAGCGCTCGCTGTGCTCCCTTTTCCTCTGTCTTGAAAATATCTGTTGAGTGCTGTTGTGGGTGTGAAGGCTGACTGGGTATGGGTAAACTCTCTGCATGCCCCTCTACATGCAGATATCTTTGACATGCTGTCTTGGGAGCAACGGAAGGACTCACTCAGAGCTCTTTGCTCGTGGCCAAGGTGACTGCACCTGGGTAAGGTGAAACGTTTTCTCAGCATGCTGTGAACTTGGTCGGCGAGGGCTGCTTGTCACAGTCGATCAGCTTGCAATGCAATATGATTGACCCGGGCAGGAAATCTTTAAGTTGCTCATGCATGGATGGAGGAGGATAGACGGCGGCACATCAAAGCGTCAGGGATGCAGATTGCTCATGCAAGCTAACATGGCTGCCAAGGTCAGGCGGAGTTGCTAAGTGATGGCTCCGGATCTTGCTGCAGAAATTGAAAGTGGACATTTATTTAATGTTACTTTTCAGTGATTCATCATCGTCTGTGACATATATATGTTTTGAGATTTCTTCTTTGGCATTTTACCTTTATTAGACATTCAGAGTAGAGATGGACATGAAGCATGGGGAGAGGTGGGGAGCATGGCATGCGACAAAGGTACCTAATACCATTTTCGCACTCAACTTGGCATTAGTGTGATGTTCTTGTAGTGCAGTGAAAAACGGGGCTGCAGAGATTGGCATGGATGGATGAGCATACAAAGCGTTTTACTTTGACTCTGCAGGCTGCGATCCATGTCTCATATCCCACATAGTCTTGCTTTGTTTAGCCAGGTGATGACAATCTTTCTCTTAACTTAAAGTATTAATTGCTTATAAAAGGTAAGAAATATTTTCCATGTAACAAAATTCCATGTAAAGACCATGTAAAGTATTGCCTGTGTATAAAGCCTGATATGTCTTATACATCTGAGCCATTGAGATCCATTGTTGTCCAATACCTATTAAAAGCACATCAATGAGCCACACTGTTCATTACTATAAGTGGGGGCACTGTAATAATAATAATAATAATAATAATAATAAACTTTATTTATATAGCACCATTCATACAAGAAATGCAGTTCAAAGTTCTTTACAACAAAGATATTAAATGCATCAAGTGCTTTACAGAAGAGAATGCCATAAAACAGAAGTGCAGTTAAGAAAAATAAAACTTGAACAGATAATAATATTTAAACGCAAATAAAAAGCAAGTTGCAGATGGTAATTAAAGAAATAAAACTTGAACAGAATGTAAGAAATGGCAAACATAAAATAAGAAGAAATAAGAAACAGTTAAGAAAAATAAAACTTGACAGCTAAATTTAAAATAATGTTTAAAATGTCCTCCTTCACCCTGATCCTTTCCTCTTCCTCTCTTTGTCTTTTTTCTACTTCCTCTTAGAAGTTTAGAGCGAT
>JAVQJF010058332.1:0-24938 GCA_036023855.1 Gadopsis marmoratus
ACACACACACACACACACACACACACACACACACACACACACACACACACACACACACACACACACACAAACAGGCCGCCTCAGCTGCTCTGAAGTGGAAGCAGAAATCAATAAAACACAGAAACATCTCAGAATCCAATATCCAACTGCTTCAGGAGGAGGAGGAGGAGGAGGATTCTACCAAACAGCAGAAATAACTGATACAAATGAATAAACAGTCACGTAAAAGTGGCCTGTGATCTCCGTCTGTCCTCGTACTGTAACGTAGACAACAGACAGCCACTCACTGTCCAGCTCGTCCATCTGCCTGCGTGTCTTCGGACGGAGGGAGGAAACATTCATTCACAAACTAGTAACCAGTCACATCCTGTAAATTCCGCTTCACAGCACCACGTACGCTGCCTTTATCTCTTTACGTCGCTGCTCCTGCCATCACTCCTCTACAGAGGACTTCCAAAGAGTTTCAAAACGATGCTAAGTCCAGACTATGAAAGGAGTCGGTTACCAGTCTGCGACGACAAAACACACCTTTTAATACCCAGCTTCTGTCCGACTGTACAGAGTGCAGATGCTGGCTGGCTTGAGATGTAAATCATAAAACTCCACGAGTCTGGAAATGGATCATTTTATAAAAATCGTAAATATCTCATCCGGCCAACAGAGCAACCGAGCTAGCAGGAGGTGCTCGACATCGCAGTGGCTCCTCGTCGGTTCGTTGTTGGCAAGCCGCTCATGATTTCATCATAATAATAATAATAATAATGGAGATTTATAAAAGTAAAATTCACTTCATGGGAAAAAATTATGTCACTTTTATTTTCCAAAAGTCTGTCGGAAACAGCTGATAGCAGCACGGAACAGAAGAGACATCTCTGATGGCTGGACCGCATTTTGGTTTTCAGATTACAGCCTTTATTTTTAAACTGTAGCCGGTTACACGGGATCAGCTGGGCACTTTAAAGACATTAAGTACACGGTGAAACTGAGGTCCCTGATCCGTTATTACAGATGTAGTCCACGACCCACAGAGAGCAGGAGAACAAGAAACCCTTGTATGGTGACGAGTGACAGATCACCAAAGCTGCAACGAACAACCACTGTTGCTGTGTTTTGCCGTTCGCAGCCTTCCTGACTTTTCACTGGTTTCTTTTCTCAGCAGAAAAGGTGCTTCCATACTCATCCCTGCATCCATTCAGAGAAAGACAGATACGTTTAAAAGGACAGCGTTTCTTTGTTTCAGCTGAGTCTTCTGTTCTTGTCTTTCTTCTTCTCGTGCGGCAGGCTGTAAGCTGCTTGTAGCACAAATCACATTTTAATTAGCTCGATCCCGGCTAACGACCTCCTCCTCCAGGATTACCTGCCAGCATCCGTCTAATCCCTCCGTCCTGCGTCTCCCTCCATTCAAACCTCTGACCTCCTCTCTCTCTCTCTCTCTCTCTCCCTCCTCACTTTAATTCTCCCATCTTTTCTCCCCTCGCTGTGTCAAATGCAGCTTTTTCCCCTCATCACGTTTCCACTTTAAATTCACATATTCCTGTCCTTCTTCCCCTGCAGCCGCGATGTTTCACATTCTGCATACATCAAGACATTTTCAACATTTTTCACACTCCACATATTTCACGTCTTCTGTGTGTTTTCATATCGTACGCGGTTTTCCTTCCATTTGCTCGGCTGCTGGTTTTTGTCACATTCTAATAAAGCTGCTGTGTATTTTTTCCATTTCATTTTTCATCCATATATATATATATATATATATATACATACATATATTTCCACATAACGTATCAAGCTGAAATGACTTTCATAGTCTCATCTGTTTTATTGTTAAAGTTCTGCAGACTTTTTCTGGTAACTCATCCCTGTTTGCCGCCGTAATGTTGGCTTGAAACTCTTGATAGATTTGGTCAAGAATGATGCAGAGAAAGATTTCAGAAAGAACAACCTGCACTGAAGGTGTCATTTTAACAGTATAACGTCCAACCAGGTCTTTTATAGACACTTCCTGGAGTCACAAACATCAAACACGTCCGTCCTGCTTCCACTGAACTGCACTTCAGATGTATAATTCATCCATTTATCTTTAATCCTTGGACACATGTTTAGGTGTCCAAGGACACACATTCCCCAAAATTCAATCAAGGTATCTTTGGAAACTTTGGGATCGCCGGTGAAATTTCTAAATAAAGCTCTTTGTGTTTGTAAAGATGGAGACGGCAGGCTGTCTGGCACCCAAGAGAAGAAGCACAAAACACTTGTGTTGGTGTTGACACGAAGGGGAGGTCCCTACTGCTCCTCCTTTTCCTCCTGCTCCTCCTCCTCCTGCTGCGTTGGAAGCAGGATGGTGGTGGAGGTGGGGGGTAACCTTATTAACGTAGGAAGGATCGCTACGTTAATACCTGGCAAATAAGTGGATTAGGGGGTCACCATAGATTAGCCATCGGTTTTTGTTCGTCTGACGTCTTCCCCTCCCTCAGAAAAACCCATAATCTCATCTAAATCCTGTAAAGCAGAGGCTCGGGGCCAAATGGGGCCTTCCTGGACGGAGAAGGGGGCGGGCCTCGAAGAAAAAGCCCTCTCCTGCGTTTGTCACAGATCTTTATTCTCGTCCGTTTACCTCCGCCCCTCGGCTCTTTGTCTGCTCTCGCATTCCTACCTCACCTCACAATACAACCGCAACATCAAAGCTTCTGTTGCCGTGACAACAGCCCTGACTGAACCCCATCCAGGCCCCCCTGCCCCACACCACCACCACCCTCCATTCAGACCTGCTTCCCCTTAATTGGCTGGATGGGCCGGTGCACTCTGAGCTCGAGCCCCCCCCCCTGCAGCACACGGAGGTTACCTGGCAGATTAATATGAATATGGTGCTCACATCTCCGCTCTTTCGGCACCGCTTCGGCTTCGGGGGTCGAGCGAGGACGATGTGACGCGGGATAATTGGCAGGCTCGGGGAAAGTGATGTGGCATGACTTCATAGGCGGCACCGGAAATTGATGGCGAACCCGTGAGGGGCGGGAGGTTCAGGTCCTGAGAGAGGAAGGCCTCCGCACGGCATCACAGAGACGACCAGGACAGACAGATTCTGGTGGTTAGAATCTCGTACAGACGCTGCATAATGTTAAGGAACAGAGGAACAGTGGCGGGCAGGTGCTCCACAGAGCCAGGTGAATTATGGGTAGTCAAAATCTCCCTGTAAAGGAACCGTTTCAAGACTTGAGCTGCCAAATAAAGTCTTGATTTGTGTCTCCTGCCTTTAGGTGTTTGGTTTGATTGTTTTTAATGGTTGCTGTGAAGTGGTATATATATATATATTTTACGTATTTATGTGTTGCTCTGATCTGGTCTACTTTAATATTTAAAAAATGGCTGCTGTGAGGGAAGTTCCCTTTGAAGGAACAATAAAGATTTTGCAGAGGTGAAACAGCTGGCCACTCGTTAAGCCCCACAACCTCTTATTTCAGCACACGGAGGAATCCAAAGCTCGACGGGTCTGCCCAGTTACGGTTGCTAAGCTATGGTTGATGGTGTAGCAACAGTCAGTTAAGTGAGGGATAACGCCTGACGAGTCAAATACTCTACGATTATAATGGGTGATTTGGCTATTCAGATTCTTGCAAACGTCAGACGGGTTGAAATGAATAATACATGTACATGTACATTTTGCTGAAGCCTCACCTCTCGCTGCGGTTTCCGAAACGCACACATTGTTTCAGAACCAGCGAAGAAGCATCAGCATCTTTACGATCACATAAAAGCATAGTTTTATTGACCTCTACACCCTTCCTGGACTCCCTGGAGTCTCCTTCAAAGCGAACTCATGCGGTGTGGCGAAGAAGACGTGTTCAAACACACACAGCTTTATTTTAAACTCTAGCAGAGATCCCAGTGTGTCCAGTGATTAGAAATGCGCATCACACCGCTGCTGCTGTTTGTGCGGCAGCTGTTATTGTTTTGAAGAAAAAGCAGCATATGACTATAATTTACAGTAGGACTCTTTACGGCTGCACGGCAGCGGCGGATTCACAGTGGTGAGAATAAGTGAAGTTGATGTTTATCTGGAAGAAAATAACTCTTATGTAAATCTGCCAAAAGGGAGGATTCCTCTCCTGCTGTCAGCTCTCCGACTGGCAGAGAAGAAATGTGAAGGTTTGAATTTTAGCTTCAGGACTTTGTGTAACGCTGGGACACAGAAACCACTGAACATACTGCCCTGATTTCGGTTGCAGGCATACATCGCCTCCAAACCAAGGTATCATTGGGAGTTTCATATTGTCATATTGCATTTTAGCTTAGACACATTAGCTACATTCAACCATTTTCTATACCAAAAACCAGATTTTTGGCCCACAGGTCAGACTGTTTCCCTGAGTGCCAATCAGAGCTTCGTAGGAGTAAGAACGAGGCAGAGTGAGAATCCTTTCCAGACAAAGAAGCATGGATGCGATGGAAGCAGCTGTACCGGTTGCTGGAAGTGGACTTAAACAAATAACAGCTCCTACAATCAACATATTTCTTAAATCGGCTCGACTGTACAGTCATCGTGTCGAACCTGCCCCATGTGAGTGGTCAACTGGAAATCTGTCTGAATGGGAGGGGCCCCAGACGCATCTGCCGAAGCCAATGAAACATTCCCAGGTTCCCTATTAGGCTAAGACGTTACCTCCCATCCAGTGAGGTCAGATTTTCAACCGTCTCCCTGTAATGCATTTAACAAGCAGCTGAGTGAGTGAAGTGTCCAGGTTACTCTCCAATACTGCCCTACGTACAGTAGTGTGGTCACGCTGGTTCCACAGTAATACAACATATTGTTAGGTTCTGTCGCCGTAGTCGACCAGTTTAGAAAGGAAAACAACCCTGTTTATTATAGTACAGATTAACCTTTAACCACACGGGGAATTTCACTTTTTGAAGAGCATAACGTGCAACATGGAATTAGATTTAACATTTATGCAGCGGTGGAAGGAGTACTAATACCACACTGTGGAAAATACTCCACTACAAGTAAAAGTCCTACACTGAAAACCTTACTATTAGAATTATCAGCTAAATGTGCTTAAAGTATCAAAAGTAAAAGTACTTTTTCAGCAGTTTTCCTATTAAATCTGATGTTTCTGGATTAGTATTACAGCTGCGTTAATTTTAACTAGTGCAGTAAAAAGTACAGTATTTCTCTCTGATGTAAAAGTGTAAAGCTGCGTAAAATGGAAAAGCTCAAGTAAAGAGGAAATGAACCTCACGCAATAAGAACGATAATGACGTAACGAGCCCTTCCACCCAACTAATACTTTAGCACAGTACTTGAGTAAAAGTACTCTCCAGACACTCCTGCCTCTCTGCAGCGCCGCGGCAGCAGTTAGTGCTAATTCCGCTAATTCAGAGCGACCGGTAGCGTTCCATCAGTCAGCGGCACGTTGAGCGACGGGTCAGGAAACGCTCGACTCGTCCCTGGTTTCCTGGTTAATGAGAAACAATATCGGTTTAAGGGAGCGGGCCCACTCTTGTGATTTGCCGCTAAGCTGCTCATTAATTACTGAGGAGCATTAATCTGCGGGTCTTAATAGGCGATCAAGCGGCTGTAACGTGAAGCAGCAGCATGTGACCAGCACACACCTTAAGCCTCTGCTAATCCATCAGCCGAGAGCCCGCCTCCGCCCGCTTTAACTCCGACGGAGAAGTTTTCAGCTAAAAGATTAATCGACTGAGTGGCGGCACGGGCTGAGAGGGTAGCTGAGTACATTTACTTTAAGTACTTTCCATACTTTTAGTAGTAGAAACTGGAGGCTTCCATTCAGTCCACGAGGAGGACAGGAAGTGCCATGACCATGTTCGTTTAAGTTTGAATCACTGGTTTTTATATTATGTTTATCCCTGCCGTTTATTTTAGTTTATTTCTTGTATCTATTGTTTAAATTTTAAGCCTTTGTAGTTTTAATCTTTAAAATTTTGGCCACCGCTCTTACCACCACTGTAGAGAAGAAATTAAACTTACTTTAATACAAAGTGTAAAGTTTTCATATTTCCTTCTGTGTTATATCTCTCTGAAGTTCACCTTCAGTGTGTTTTACTGCTTTACTTTTTTAATGACGTTTGTCTTTTAGACCCAGTGGTACATCTGTTTGGCATTATTATAAAGTTTGTAACTTTCTTTTGAAGCGTGAAAGTTGATCATCGTCTTTGCGTGTGTGTGCGCGTGTGAGTGTGTGAGTGTGTGTGTGTTCATCAGGTATGACTAACCCCATACACCCCTAACTGTCTCCTTGTTTCCATGGCAATCCATCCCCACAGAGGGTCGCAGCAGGACATCAGAAAAACAAAGTTAGACTCCCCAGGGAGCCTGCTCTGTGTGTGTGGACCTGTTTACCTGATGTACTCCCCCATTAACACTCTGACATCACCTCACCACACACACACACGCATCCAGCCAGCCTCTGTTCATTAGCTCCCATGATGCAACACAAACCTAGCAACCAGACCTGTGGCTAACTCCCCTGCTGCTTCCACACTGTCATTGGACGGGTTCCCGGGGGTCACGGCCCCGCGCTGCCCCCCCCCCCCGCCTGGACGGCCATCTGTCCTGGAGACCGCCGGCGCTAAAGGAGGCGGCTAACCGGAGCCAGGACCCGGTAGGAGGCGGCTTTAGACCAGCCGCTTTGAGCAGGCAGCCGCGTCCTGTTCGGAGCAGACGGCCGAGCGGTGACTTTGATCTCTGGGATCATCTCACACGTGTCGACCTTTGACAGGAGCAGATTTTTGTTTTTATCATCTCCTGATAAAGTTAAGATGAGAGGTGATTCTCCTTGAAACAAAGACAGGCACCTGAACAAACTTCAAATCTCTGCTTAACCCGTGGAAACACTGCAAACATTACTAAATGGATGTGCAGCAGCGCCACCAACTTCAGATGAAGCTTCAATGACGGGAATCAAACCTGCACCCTTCTTTTTCCAAGGTCATGGATTACAAACACTTTAAAGAATTTAATTTAGAAGGATCTGAGTCAGATCAGATCAGAGCTCAAACCCGAGCACTTACTGTAGATTTGACTGCTAAAACATTATTATTCCTCCTTCTACCATGTTATATCTTAAACTTTTAAAACCTACTTTCAAATTCTTGTTCATGATTTTTTTATATACATATATATAAGATCATGTATCAGTCTGCTTCCAAACTCCACTGCGGCTGCTGGAAACATCTGGACAAAACATCCCGACGCATACAAAACGTCAGCTATTCAGATGAGGAACAATGTAATTACCGACACAAATTGGAATGTGAAGAACATCACCAATTATTTTTCAGTTTCCGAGGAGTGGAAATTGATGAGTATCTTCTCGCGGTTGAAAACAGACTCCACGCCTCTCTGTGGGGGTTTTCTGTTGTTGTTTTTTTGTTTTTTTTTTGCTCCGCAGGAAGGTTTTTTATATTTCAAGAGCTTTTATGTTTCATGCCAATAAAGAAAAGTCGGGCTGACAGAAAGGACGATTTGACAGTTTATTCAAGCTGCAGTTTAGGAGCCAAAAAACTCAACCTCTGAGGAGAATACTGATCAGTTCACTGTGCTGAATAGTCGTGATTATAGTTATACATGTGGCTTCTAAAGCTACTATTTGTTAAAAAGGTTTTATGTCAGCAAATAAACTGATAACTGAGGCAGAGACACTTGAAAAGAAAGTTCACCTTCAGAAGACAGAAGCCTATTATTCATTCAAGGCTCAGCAGTCAATGTTATCTGGGAGATAAGGACAGAGTTATTATGTTGCACATAAATAAGAATATCTAAACCTGACAAAAACAGTGAAACCAGAAGAGGAAATATCCCAAATGTTACTCAAAAACAATTTAATCTAATTAAATGTTCAAAATGAATGCTTTTAATTTAATTTGTGGTGCGTATCCTAATATAAATCTAAAACCCATTAACACAATACTCACTACAGTTTAGTCCAGGTGACCCGTAAGAGCCGCTGCTGCTGTTCTCAATGACCCCTGAATGCTGGATCCTCTGCAGCAACCCCTGAACCATTGTTAAAGGTAACCGAAGCCACCTTAAGGAGCTGTAGTACCTCCTGAAAGACTCCTGGAACCTCTGAGTTCACTGCTCGAACACCTGTAAAGTTTTGAAATACCTGGAAACATTCTCTAGCTCTTCCTAAAAGACGCACTGAAGCATACCCATTAAGTGACCCCTAAATTCTTGTTGAACACCCTTGAAATCTTGAGGTGACTCCAGGAACCTCTTAAATTACACCTGAAACATTCTTAAAAGACCCCTAGTATCTCTCATTGGAACATTTTTCTACACTTCAAAGGCCCTTGTAATACTCTCAATGACCCCTAGAGTCTTTAAGGACCTGCAGTACTTCCTGAAAGAATCCTGACATTTGTGTTTAAGGCACTGAAACCTATAAGTGACTCCCAGAAGCCCTACAACTACCCCTGAACTAGACCCTGAACCTTTTTAAAAAGGACCCAGTCCCAATCTGTAATACTCTCCGTGACACCTGAGACCTTTAGGTGCCTTCTGTAACTTCATACAATACACAAAAAAAAACATTCTTACTGACCAGTACTTCCAGAAAGACCCCTGGAGTGTTTGTACAAACCTCCTAGAACCCATGTAATTATAGAACCCTGGAACTCAATGACCCCTGGAACCTCTACAAGGAACTTTGGCAGTTCTGAGTTTGCCAAAAACAAACAAAGAAAAAAAACTATCTATAGCTCACTACAACACCAGCAACACAATCCAATCATGGACACACCACTGTGTGTACACTATGTGTGCTGCAGCTCTCGGCATCCTTGCTGTTGTACATCAGTTGACTGCTGGCCGAGCTCCGATTTACAGCTACTGCCAAATACGAAAACACACACACACACACTTCCTTCTGTAGTGTACAGCGGCCACCACAGATAAGCTAAAATAAACAACAGACCTGGAAAAATAAATCCACCTCCCTCTCTCTCTCTCAGTCCCTGGGGACGAGAGAGGGCATCCAAAGAACGCCGCCTGTTACTATAAAGCGTCTTGACATCACACACACACACACACACACACACACACACACACACTTGGCGATACAAATAATAAACAGAGAGGGAGGTATGGTTCCACAGGGAGGAATCACCTCTTCCATCGCTCCATACACTCCTTTTATCTACTGGCTAATGAGGAGCAGATACACACACACACACACACTTAAGAACCTACAAACACACACGCTCAAGAAGCTACATACATACATACATACATACACACACGTCCTCAGGACTATGGTTTCGTCAGACCGTCTCTCAGCGAGTGTCCCACTTCCAAAACTATGGGCCGCTGCTTACATCATTATGTAACGCTGCGAGTGTGTGTGTGTGTGTGAGTGAGTGAGCGTTTCTTTTGAGCACAGAAAGGCTTTGAACACTTAGCCTCTTTCCTCAGCATGAAGTGGTGTAACACTACGGGCTCTAATGAGTGTGTGCATGTGAGAGAGGGTGAGAGAGAGAGTGAGTGAGTGTGTGCATCCCTCTGTGATTAGTCAGTAAATAGGGTTTTTGCAAAGTAAGCAGCAGCCAAAACAGGAAATGAACCACCTGTTGTACATTGTATGTTGACACTGACTGTCAGCGACAGGAGCCTCCTCAACAACTCCTGTCACCTCCTCAGCAACAGTTTGTGGCAACATAAAACCTCATCAGTGATATCTGGAAACACTCTGAAGAAACCATTAAAGCTCCGCAAGGAATCCTAGAATCCTGTATCCCTGAAAACCATGGAACCTCCTGAGACACTCATGTAACCTGGGAACCTTATTGGTGATGCTGGAATCATACTGACACCTGGAACCTCCCCAGAACTTTCTCAGTGATCCCTGGAATCAACACAGTGTACTTAAAACCCATCTTGAACTATAACCTCCCTCAGTGGCCTCTTGGACCCTGCTTATGAAACTGTCCTGTGGATCCTCCTCAACGTCATGTGGAACACCTGAATGACACCTGTAGTCTCCTAAGAACACCTCAGTGACCTCAGTGACCTCTGGAAGCTTCTTGGTTCCTTTCACTGGGACCTCCTCAATAACTCATAGAACCTTCTCACTGGTCCTTCTTGGAGCTACTCAAGGAATCCTGGAACTCTCTTAAGGAATCCTAGGGCCTCCTCAAGAACCCCTGAAACCTCTTACAGAACTATAAAACTCACTCAGCGGCATCAAGAAGATTCCCAGTGACCCTTTGACCCTACTTATTTAACAGGGATACCTCTCCAAGAAACACCAGAATCTCCCAAATGAGTCCATGAACCTAAGGAACAGGACCTCCTTAAGAACACCTGGAATCACTTTTGGAACTATAAATCTCCTTGAATGACCTCTGGAATATCCTGAGTGACTCTTTGAAAACCTTAAACCTCCTGAATTACCCCCTGGGACCTTCTTTAAACCCTGGACATCCTTAATAACTCTCAGAACTTTCTTGATGATTCTTCTAACCTACTCGATGAACCCTAAAACCACCTCAGTGACCCCCGGGAATCTCTCAGTGATCCCTTGCTCAGTGATAAATGACACTTGGGCTTCCACAATACCTCCAAGAACCTCCCTAATGACCAATTGGACCTCCTCAAGAAGCCATAGAATCTACTCAGTGACTCCTAAAATGTCAACTTCACTCCTTAAACTCCCAATGACCCCTTTGACCAATATGACCTCTTGAAGAAAACATCCAGAACTCATCAAGGAACCTACTCAGTAGCCTGAACTTTCTCAATTAACTTTAATTCACATATCGGTATCTTTCTTTTTGTGTAAGTACAGTTAATCCAGTATCTGTTAGTGTAATTCCTGTAGGCTCAGTGCTTCATTAATATGGAACATGAAGAGTTTATATTTTCTGGAGAACTGCTGAAAGCTGCAGAACACCGAGTGCTGCTGGAAATCTCTGAATCTTTGGACATGAAGGCTTCAAAAGTTCAAGAAAAACTAAAAATAATGTGTGTGAGACTTTCCGGAGAATATAGTTCCATCCTGGGAGTTTCTGACAGGCTGGAGGAGAACTGCTGGCCCCCATGATCACCCACTGGAGAGAGGAGGAGGAGGAGGAGGAGGAGGAGGAGGAGGAAGGGAGTGAGGATCCCTGAGGAAGAGTCAGGGAGCAGGGGCCTCTTGTAGAAGAGCAGGAGGAGGGAGGAGGAGACAGATGGAGGCGATGCGCTTCACCGAGGAGAACATATGACCTCCTCTACCCTCCTCCTCTTTTCCCTTCTTTCTCTCTCCATCTTTAAAAGTAAAACCGTCTAATCAATTTCACATCAAAAGGAAAAGTCTTCTCTTCGCTCTACGTCCTCATTTTTCCTCTTCTCTGTTTCCTTTCCCATCTTTGAAATTTAGACATATTCTCACAGCCTTTAAGCGTGCTTTGCACACATCCTCCAAAAAGACATGCAGATGCATACACACAAAATAATATTGCACGTCATGTCATTTCCCACACGAGAACCTTCATAAACATAAGCATTCATAAACAAATGGAGTACAGCCGTAACGTGCACACGCACTCATATTTCACACACAATTTTCAGCGACGAATGTGAGAAAACAATATTTAACATTATTCTCTTGAGCGGCAAATCAAGTTCACACCTAACAATGTTATATATTATAATCAAAAGGTGTATGATAAATGTTATTTTCCCTTCCTAGCATTTAGCCAGAGAATGAATAGACGTCTGAACTGGACCTCCTTCCTCCTCCCGCTGCAGACACATCTAACCAGTGAGTGGCGTGAACGCTCTCTCGTGGCTTTTAGTGATGCAGTTTGTCTCGTTTGATTTTCCTTCTGTGTGAAAATAAAACCAAACCGACAGCAAAGCACGACGACTCATCCACTGACTGGAACCAGAGCAAACTAACATCCATCTTTGGCTAACTTGTGTAGTGGAAATCAGGCTTGTGCACACAAAATTAAATATTTATGCTCATGCACAGCTTTATATTTATATGTTTATCTGACAAAAAAAGTACATCTGCATCAGGAAATGCTCCAGCCCACATAGCCCCCATATTTCTATAACATACAATCACGAAGAGATGACACATACTTTCATTTCAATCATCCCTCCCCACCATGAGATCGGACTTATCTAACACATGTTAACTTCAGCACTGGAGCTGCTGACGTCACCCTGCATACTGAACATTTTCTGTGTTTTTACAGTTTTATCTGGAAATCAAACTGGTGGCTGATTAAGAGTCGAGATAGAAAATCTCCGTCTCTCGTTGGTGAGTGAATGTGTTGTGCAGCGATTACTGCAGCTCTCAGACTGATGCAATCAGCAGATAAAGATGTTGAGTGTGTGTGTGTGTGTGTGTGTATCCAAATACAGTATGTTTGCATGTGGCTTTATCTCGGGAGATGAGTGCACCACACACACTTCATAAATCAGCTTGTTATCCGGAGACCATCAGTGTCAGGCAGCAGATTCACCCCCCCCTCTCTCTCTTTGCGTCATCATCTCTATGTCTCTCTCCCATTTCCTATCTTCCTCTTCACTGCTTCCTTTCCTTCCACTCTTAACTTCTCCCCTCCCCAAACACACACATGCAATCAAATCCCACAAACTACACCCTCCTCCCCCTCACTCCGTCCCGCTCTTCACTCTCGATTTGGTATCCCTCCTCTTTCCAATCCGTCCATCACAGACAGGAAGTGGGTGCATTAGCAGGGCAAAGACGGGCTTGATGGAATTAACGTCCATTATCTGACCATTTACAGGACAGAGAGCAGGATGAAAGAGGAAGGAGGAGGAGCAGAGCTGAAATGATAGAGATCTCACCACATCGGGCTTCGTCTCCGCTCTCAGCTCTGCACAACAAACCACAGAAAACGTGTTGGTTTTGTCTGCGTGGGCAGTTTGGGCACAGCGAGGCAGAGGTGAGTGTGACTGGCTCGGACATCTGCCAACTGTGGCCAACGCAGCCTGAAACACAGCCCCCATTTCTGTATTTTCAAAGGCTAACTCTTGTGTTTTTCTATATTTTTCTTATTGTTAAGAAACTGAATCAAAATACCAAAAAACGTGACACAATGTGTTAGTGCGTCTCTCAGTACTTCCCTACTCCATCTGTGGCTCTCAGCCCAGCTCTGTAATTTCCTAAAAAACAGCCGGCCACTGTAGTTATTAAGCAAACAAACAGGAGGAAACGGTGTCCTTGTTATGGACTATTTTCTGTGGCGGATTAATCCACATTTGGTGCTCTAGTGGGTATTTCCAGCGCCAAGACGGTGTGTGTGGGATTGGTTGAACCCAAGAAAATACTGAGAGAGAATTATTATTTTATATAGAGAATATAGAATATATTTTTTGTCTTCTTATGAAATCTTCACCTAAAATGCAGATTAAAAAGAAGTGAAATTAGCTGTTGAGAGTGTAACTGAATGTACTGGAACTTAAACAAACAAACTGAGCTTTTATTTTGAAGCTGAAGACATTCAGGTCTTCATTAAGACCTCATCCACCGGAGGGCGTGGCATCTTTACTGGAAACCTAACTGGAAGTTGAGCTAAAATGTCATCAACTCCTGCTCCTCCTGGTTTCAAGAAAAAAGAAAACCACTTGTATACAACATGATAAATTATTGCCGGCATGTTTCGTAAAGAAATCTTGTGATGGTCCACGAGCTCAGTCAACACCACTCTGGAGCACTAACTGTAAAACCATTTCCAATAAATACGAATTCAAAATGTCACCTCCTGCGTGTAGACTGCAGTGAAATAAAAAGGCTCAACAGTTGGTCTGCAGAGATTTCATGAGCATCTAGATTACATGTGGAACGTGAAACACATCCTGGCAACGTGTTATTTACGTGCAAATGCATCCATCTCCACAAAAAGCAACAAAACCACCTCACAGTGCACAGGGTCACATGATGAGGCCACCGAGGATCTACCAGGTTGATCGGACGGAATGGCCTCGCTGTAACCTGCGTCATGCGACGATTTCTATCTGATCACTGCATTTTTTTTTTTACTTAACTTTAAAATACGGAAATAAAAATATACATTCAGTATGTTTGGGAGCAGATAATGTGTGCCATGTGTCTTGTTTAATATGTTGTGTGTGGACCAGAGGAAGAGTAGCTGCTACCTTGGTGGTGATCCAGATAAAGAACATTTATTTTCAGATGGATACAATTTATTTTTACATGTAGAAATTAGCAATTCAATTCTGACTGACTTGAGACACGTTTGACTGCGGAGGGTAAATAACTGAGGGAACAGATAGAGAATCAATATGATGCTGATGAAGTTGTTCCTGCAGCTCTTCATCAATCTGTCTGAAGCACTTGAGATCTGACCGATCAACAACCTGTCACACAACTGAATGATCGATACAGTCTGCAGCGAGGAAAACGCGAGGAAGCAGCCAAGCAGCCGGCTAAAGATGCGGAACAA
Source organism: Gadopsis marmoratus (assembly GCA_036023855.1). Taxonomy (NCBI): domain Eukaryota; kingdom Metazoa; phylum Chordata; class Actinopteri; order Centrarchiformes; family Percichthyidae; genus Gadopsis; species Gadopsis marmoratus. Next base: position 14,446 of record JAVQJF010058332.1, read on the forward strand.
ACTAAGCTAACCTGCAGAGCTGAACCAAACCAAGCGGCTCAGCTTAAAAAAATATAAATTCTGCTGTTTGGTTAATCATTGCTATAATTACTGCCCTTTAATGTTGAACTCTAATTATGTCCAACTGCACATGATATGCTAACTCTGTGTTTTGACTCGAGAGTCGTAACTGCAGACTTAAATTAATCACATTTTGAATGGGGTTTGGTTGGAGACGGGGGACGATCAACTCACAGCAGGAAGGAAAAAGACAAAAAAGGAGGAAGAGGGGGAAAAAATGCAATTACGTTTTTTAGCATGAAGTGGCAAACCGTGCTCGGCTCGACGTGGCAATGGAGGTTTACGCTTTGAGTCGAGACAGAGAGAAAGTGAGGGAGTAAAGTGTATCTGTAGTGGTGTGTTAATCCTCAAAAGGCTGGCTGTAATCTGTTGACCTCTCTGCTCGTGCGACACACACTGCAACACACACACACACACACACACACACACACACACACACACACACTTACTTGGGAAAATACCATCACCGCCATCCCCTCACACTGCAACACACACAACCCTGACCTCATTCCACTGTGTACGAGGAGATAGAGCCACTTACACACCCTCCTGCTTCGCTAACGCTATCTCACACACACACACACACACACACACACACACACACACACACACACAGGGTGGCAGTAGCCTGTAGGCGTGCGAGCAGCTGTGAATAATTGTGTTTACAGATGGCATACGTACGACCTGTGGGCCGAGAGAGAGAGCGAGAGCGAGAGAGTTGGTCTTCTCGTCCCTCACAAAAGGAGACAGCGATGACATTTAAACCTCTCTCTCTCCCTCCCTCCCTCTCTCCCACTTTCTATTTTTTGCCCGTTTCAACTATTTCACTTCAGTTAGCCTAATTGGGATAAGTGGTAACGAGGCATTAACTGCCGCAGAAGAACAGTGAACGGTGAACGAGAAAAAAAATAAGAGATAAAAATGGTGGCGCGTTTAGACGTGTGTCTAATGAGTCGTTTGGCTCCAGACAGCAGGTAAACGTACAGGTACATTATTTACACCGGAGGGAAACTGAGCTTTAAAAAGGTAAACCAATAAAAACAACAGCTACTGTATATCATTATCTCATTTCCATAATATAGGTAGGTGCAAGGCAGTGTGAGCGATAACTGAGTCTCACTTTACAAAGATACACAACAAAACCACACAAGTATAAACCTTAAAAGAATAAGAAATGTAGCTGAAAACATTTTGAAACAAATATATAAATGCGAGGATCTTTTCTAAGACGATATCTAACTAACTAAAAGTGAGAGCCGTCCAGATTTGTATTTTTTACTGAAGTGTGTTTAGCGACATTTGGCTAAATGAGGCTTTGAGTATGTACCGTTTATACTTTTGTACTTTAAAAAGACTCAAACGAGGCTTTTCAGATATGCTGCCGTTACATTATCCTTTAGTTTGCACAAGTATAACTGCTGCCAGTTTTCAGTGCTATATGAATCAATGTGTTGAGTCACTGCTGTCTTTTTTAATGCCAAACTATATTATACGTCTAAAGCAAGGCAGGAAGTATGATTCAGAGAGGAGACTCCTTAGCGTTTCACACAATTTATCATCTGCTAAAAAGTTAGTCATTTTTTACTACTTAGTTCTTGTGTTTCTACTAGTTACTACAAGTTAGCAATAAGCTAACGCGTATACTTGGCTCCCTGCTAGTCGGGGTTATGATTAGGTAGAGAAAAGGTCCACGTTAGTTTTTTATGTCGACTTGTAGTCTAACCTCTAGCTAGTAAGTTAAAGGTATCATCACAACATGGTCATATTTCCTAGATGTCAGTTTTTCCATGGCAGAGACAGGCCGGTAAAAGTTGCTAACAAGATGTGTACACATCTGACTCCAGTTAGCTTGTTCCTTGCTAAACTGGCTTCAAACACATCAACAGCAAAGCAAACAATTTATGTGTGTGTGTGTGTTGTGTTTCACTTCAAAAGTCAAGCTGAAAACAAACAAACAAGCTGATGTGTGTGTTGTGTGTTGACAGCCTGGTGGCTATTTGCGGTGTGTAGCATATTAACATTGTTCCCACTTTGAACTGCTTACAATAGTAACACAAAATTACATGCTAACAGGATTTTTGCATTTGACTGCAGCTAGTTTGTTCCCTCAAAAAAGGCAGAACTGTAAGAGTCAACATGCTGAGTCGTGGTACGCTAACAAGGTCGTGGTACGCTAACAAGGTCGTGGTACGCTAACAAGATGTTAAAAAGTGAAGCTGAAAACACTTGAAGTGTGTGTGTTGTGCTTCGACAGCAAAGTGAATCTCTGTGGTGATGTAGCATCATCAGCACCTCACACAGTTTCTCATATCTGCTAACAGGCTACAGCTAACTGGCCAAGTCTGCTATAGCTACCGTTCCCATAACCTGTTAGCATTACAAATGTTTTCAGAGCCAGGGAACAGGGAAAGACATGTAAAAATCAACATGCTAACGTGATGATGACATGCTAACGAAATGCTACTGGAGGCAGAGGCAGTGTGTTGTGTTAGCGTACTCCCCGCTAGCCTCCCTCTGTGGATCTATAAGTGGAGCTGATGGAGGGTTGGACTCAGTATGATTTACATAATTGGGATGTTAATTCGTTAAGCCGTGGGAGTTGATTATGATGCATATTGATTGTGTTGTGCTGCTGTGAGGTCACACATCTCTTTAACGGAGGTATACACAGCGCAGGGAATTGTGGGAGTCTGATTAAAAAGACCACGTTAACATTCCTGCTGACACGCCGCATTTTGACACACGGTGCAACGTATGTGTGTGTGTGTGTGTGTGTGTGTGTAACGAAAACAGTGTTAATGTGTGTGAAAGCCAGCAGTGTTTATTGGGTTTTGAGCGTGTGTGTGTGTGTGTGTGTGTGTTGATGGAGGGAGGTGAATAGAGGACGGAGGGGAAACTCCACCTGGTCTTACCGTTCTCCGGGTGCTCCATCTCACCGATGCTGCCGTCGGGCGTGGTTCGCTCGTAGTGGTCCTCTGGCAGCGCCAGGGGCCCGATCCGCGGCCCCGACGACGACTTGGAGCTGGGCGTCTCCGACTCCTCCAGGCCGCTGTCGTAGTAGCTGTGCTGGGACGCGTCCTGCAGGTCCTGCGCCTGATTGGCCGTGGAGAAGGTCACCCGGCGGTGGGGGAGCTGTGATTGGCAGACAGAGAGACGAAGGGGGCAGGATTAGTTTCATGTCTCAGACATTAAAGTGTCATTATGGCTTTTTGAACTTAAACTTAACACGTGAGATGGTTTTATTAGAAATCAGTTTCAGTTTGTTTGAGCCATTTAGAACCAATCACTTTCCAAGACTTTCATTAATTTACTCTCAAACTCATTAGGATCAGCCAACGTCCGCCTCATCACCGCAGATCTCCTCTCACCTCAGCCCGTCACCGCTTTGCCTCATCTGATTCTCTCATCTAATCTCTTGGCTGTATTTAAAAAAGCAACAACAACAAGAACAAAGAAACATCTGAGCAACACCAAATGCTTCTTCACAGCCACAAATCTGAGGAGCGAATTTATTCTGTCCTAACGAGAACAGCTGACATGCATGTTCACTGTCAGCTAGTAAAGGCTTCACTCCAAACACCGCGACACGTGAGGTTTCCCCACGAGCCAACAAGCTTCAAGTTTACGTTCAGTAGAACACACACACTTAAAATGCAATATAGTTTAAAACTGGCAAAACATCACAAATGTGCGAAAACCTCTTTCAAATAAAAGGCGCGTGATATTTGAGTAAGAAGATAAAACTCTGTTAGCCTCCCTCTGTGGACGCAAACACACACAACAAACCACCAAATTCGATATTTTAAATTACATTAAAGTTTATATTGAAGCTTTCCCTGGTGGCCTGGAGCTTAAGGCCCCAAACCACGAACTGCAGCCTTCAGCTGGGGACCTTCCCCACCTCTGTCCCCTCATAAAGTGTCCCAACAATAAGAATAATGATGATGCTAAGCTAATACCTTTTTGGCCACCTTTTGCACATTCTAATGTAAACTTGAGCCTGTATGCGATTTCAAATTTAATTGAGGTGACAGTGAATGAGACTTCCGACTTGTTTTGTTTGTCATTTCCTGTGGACTCCTCCAACATGTGTTCGGTTCTCCTTCCGCAGAGCGCTTTCTGCCATGAAGCACATTGTTTTAATAAAAAGCAGCAGGCTGAACACACACTTTACTGCACCATTTTGCTGTGGGTGGAAGGTGGCTGTCTTGACTCGTGCATTTGATGGTTTTGTAATTAAAATACAATCAGCCTCCCTATAGCGCTGCAGGGACGCCCCCCCCCCACACACACACTCAATGTGCTGCCAAACAAATGGTGTCCTAATTCAAAAGGCACACAATGTGCGGTCAAACATGTCAATCACACCTGACCGGCCCGGGCTGATAAAGAGCAGCATCCCTGGCTCGGCAGATATACTCCATCACCATGGCAACTGGCCCTCTGTCAGGACCCTGGACCAGCAAAACCAGCAGATCAGTGCTCAGTGCACAGAAACCAACTGGGTTTGATCTCTTCTCTTTAAATGCCTTTATCTCCAGCTTTTTGTGTTTTTTTGTAGCCGCCTTGCCGTAGTCTTCACGTAAAAGAAGTATACCTGTTAAATGCATAAAATACTGCTTTATCCTCGGCTTTCAGCTTACAAACCGCAGCCGCCGCAGGATGACGCGTCCTGTGCTGGTTGCATCCAGAAACAGTCGGCTAAACAGATTTAAAAATATCTCTAATTGTGCAGCATGCGAGTGAAAAAAAAAAGAAGAAACAGCCTGAATTAATGTCACAGTGATGGAAAGTGTACAAAACTGAAACCACGGTGGAGCTGTCCTTTAAACTGTGTGGACACAATGTGCTGCTGAGGCATCAAAAGCCCGGCTCCCTGGTGCTCCAGGCGACAGGCTCCTCTCCAGGTAAACACAGTCAGATGCTCGGTAATAAGTGGACTCGCTGCACAGCCACTGGCTCTATTCTCGCTTCACAGCGGTCACCGTTTGTATTTCTGAATCGGGATGAAACCTGAGGTACTACGGAACGCAAGCAGCCACCAAAGCCGTCAGCTGTCCTTTTCACTGCAGCATGTTTGCTTATTGCGCTTCTTCTGGGTGAAATGAGACAAGATTCCCAGCAAAAACAAAAAAAACTCAACCCAAAAAAACTGGTATGTAGCGGACGGTGCAGGGGTGCAGATGTTAATTATTTAAATGAGGTTGGGTGTATTTTTGGTTGGCTGCTGTCCATCTCTGCATGTAGCGCGTCGCCAGCGCTGCAGAGCGTGTACACTTAAAATGCCTGCTGATGTTCACACAGCTGGGAGATCCATATCTGCTCATGGCATTAACTTTTCACGTTGGCGCTGCCAGTATTTAGACATCTGGATTACATAAATCTGGTTGATTTAACAGCATTCAAATGTCTGTTGATAAATGTTTAGTTAGAAGCTGGTTGAAACACCTGTTATATATGACGGCTTCCTGGGCCTGGTGGTTGGAAAAGCAAATGACAAATCCACACAAAACAACAAGCATGTTTATTTAAAAAAGAAAGGCACCAGAAGAGGTTTTCAGTGTTGGTTCACTCACAGAGAACAGACAGACGCTCGGCTTCGTGCTTAACTGAGACTCGGCAGCCGTCTCGGCGTGTTAAAGGTGTGTGCGTGTTAGGGAACAGGCAGGAGAGCAAAGTGTGGCCGTTTGTGTCCTTAATACCTGCTTCCTGCTCTCGTCGCTGTGTGAGCATTAGGAAATAAATCGCATCTATAGATACATGAAGACAGAAATGAAGAGGGTCAAATCGTCTCGATCCCTCTCCTGCCTGTCAGTCACCTGCAGAGCGCACACACACGCACACGCACACACGCACACGCACACACACGCACACACACGCACACGCACACACACACGCACACACACACACATGCACACACACTGCAAAATCCCTGTTTTACTTCTGCCCTTTTTGTACTTCTGTGTGTGTGTGCTGGAAATAGAAGTGCCATCTCAGCAGGTTGCATCATGGGAAAGTGGGGCAGATCACAGGGGAGGAACATAAAGACCAACCAACATGCAGAACAACCTCCACCTCAGCCTCCGCCCAGCTGCCGCCATCTTGCGCCCACGCAGGACGTCCTCTTGTTCCTGAATCGACCGCTATGCGGAGGACAAAATGGCCGCCATCTGCCGGACCACGCTGCCCTATTTTCTGTCTAATCTCAACCCTCAACCTTAGAGAGGTCAAACTCGCCCACCGCAGCTGGAGGTGAACCTGCAGCGTGCCGGCGTTCATGAATCCAGAGTCATTGATTTTAGAGGATTCGTTGTGACGTGATGGCGGGTGACTCAACAAGTCCTCCAACCTAAACGTGACATCGGCTCGTTTGCCTTCCAACATGCCTGTTCTGGTCCGCTGCCGCCCTTCATGCTTAAGGTTTGGATGAGCTAGCTGGCTTTGGTTGGTGAAAGGCGGTGATTTAATGTGGATTCCCAGTTAACCGGATTAGTGTAGAAATTCACCAGACTGCTATGACAAGCGACCTGAATATCAACACGTAATATAATGTGTCAACAGATTGTCTTCACGGCCGCTGTGGTCGTTTTCTAAAAAACACAGGTTAAACCTTAAAAAGGCTAAAACCTTAAAGTCCAAATTCACTGCAAGGGTCAACAACGGCCCTGTCGTTTATAATTTGGGTGGACAGGAAGTTGTGCAGCTTTGACATCTTAAATAACATTTTTATTTTTAAGGGCTTTAACACTGATTTTAGTACAGAAGTCACATTAAACGATAACACTTCGGATCAGCACATTGTCCTCCATTTTAAGCTGTTAATATTCTGTGTTTTAACCCTCCAAACATATATAATGTGTTTAGTGAATACGCCGTAACGGTGATGAAGGTCGGTAATTAAGACTTCAAGGAAAAACGGCTCGTCGTGGCCTCCATCCTCAACAGCAAACTGTTAATGCTGCACTTTGACTAAAGTTTCTCATCATTTCCCTGCTGACGAACGCTCAGTCATCTGCAGGCAAAATGCACACGTGCACTTTCATGCAAAACGAGGCGGCATGATGAACCATTTTTCCTTGAATCCATAGTAACTGACCTTCATTACCATCGCTGAGGGAAACACCGAGGCCATGAATATGCTGCGGAACCCATCATGCAGAAAGGCGGAATTAAATGGAACACAATACAGAGTTTATACAAGATGGCTGCAGAGTGGAAGCAGCATCATAATTACAATACGTTTCATTTGCAAAGCGCCTTCCTAGAACCAAAGCGGCAACATTAGAAAACAGAAACATTAGGCGTAAAAGCACATAATGATCTGCGAATCGCTCAGCGACTAAATGAACCCAGATAGAAACAAAAGGGTGATTTACTTTGACGGGTTTTTTCGTGGCGGCAACATCAACCTCACTGCATACACGTCATAAACTTCATTTCAATTAAAAAAAAGAAAGCGGCAGATGTGACATTTTGCTCGGCTCTTTGGGGTTGTAGATGTTGTGAAAGACGAGCAGGAGGTGCAGAAGGAGTGGGATGGGAAGAAAGGATGAGAGAGAAGAGGAAGTAGATGCGGGAAAATGGAGGAAGAGTGAGTTGCAGATAGGGGGAGGGAAAAGCAGGAGGAAAGGGGGAGAATAGGAGCACAGGAAGCAGGAAAAGGAGGAGGAAGAAAAGGAGCGACAGGACTAAAAGAGAGAGGGACACGAGCAATATAGGAGGATGAGGAGGAGGAAAAATAGAAGAGGGAGGGCCAGGAGGAGGAGGGTAAAAAACAGGAGAAAAGGAGCAGAAGGATGAAGAAGAAGAAGAGTAGTGAGAAATACAATGAAAGAAAAGCAGCGGGAGGAGAAGAGATGAGGCCTGGAAAAAAGGCCAGGCCTCCTCCTCCTCCTGCTGCTGGTGGTGCTGGTGGTCCTCGTCCTCCTGCAGGAGGTGGAGGAGGAAGGAGGAAGAGGAAGAGGAGGAGGAGGAGGAGGAGGAGGACGTTCACAGGGCCACATTGTTCAGAGATGATTAAAAACCAGCGAGAGGAGAAACGCACGACGCCTCGCTGGCTGTTTGTCAGCCGAGACACGGAGACGCAGATAACAGAGTGTGTGTGTGTGTGTGTGTGATCCTCATTACCTCCCTCTGTGGGAGATAAGAGTGTGTGAGGCTGCATTGTGCATGCTTATAAAAAGTCTGTCCTTATTAAGTATGCATGCACACACACTCTCAAACCAACACACACACACACACACACACACACACACACACACACTCTCAAACCAACACACACACACACACACACACACACACTCTCGGCCCACGTGAAGAGCAGCTGCCAGCGATAATTTGACACGACTGTGTTGAATTCGAATGGAGAATGAATGAGAAGTAGAAGGATGGAGGGATGGAGGGGGGAGAGAGAATCATCCAGTGGTAGAAACAGAAGACTCTGCCCTGCAGCCAAAACAGCACTCGCTCTCTCTCTCTCTCTCTCAGAGTGGAGGTTGTGAGTACGATGCTGCAGGCAGTGATTGGCTGCTGTACTGAGCAGGTGTGTGTGTGTGTGTTGGTTTGAGAACAGAACATCTGACTGTGCTGCTGTTTGTCCTGAAACTAAACACTCACAGAGATTATTGAACACGACTGCCCACTAAACACGTATTATTATTATTATTATTATTAGTCTGACTGTGTTGTCATTGTAAATACAGGAGTCCAGGCGTCCTCGGCATATTTAAGTGTAATTGATGTTCCGATATGAATGAACGTTTTGGGAACCTTAGTTGCAGAGAAGGTAAATGTTGCTACAGCATGTAATGATATTTTACTATTTACTAATAAATGATTCACAGATTCCACAGTTCATGTCAGAGAGCTGGATACAACGTTCCCTCTTTACCAAACTACATACTACCTCCCAGCACATTTAGTAAGAATTCAAGGCCATGATATACATGGTCAGAAGTATGTGGACAACGGCCGCTATTTATGATACGCAAATGAAGCAAACGTCCTCGTCCTCCTGCACCGTATCTGGCTGACAACAGGCTAAAGGTTTGATTACTGATCAAGGACATTGATCAGAGAGCAGCAGACACAAACAGCAGCTCTGTGCTTCTATGTAAAGTTTCCACATGAATCCAAAAGAAGACGCTGCAGCAGGGAAATGAGTCTCCATCAGACTCACTGAAGCTATGCAAAACACACAGTCTGTCCGAGTGTGTGTGTGTGTGTGTGTGTGGATAATCCCAGAGTTAAACCTTAAAGATTAACACGAGCAAACAGAAAGAAAACGTGTTTCCACAAATGTTTCCACAGCAGCCTTTAACCTTCACTCCCGCTTCATTTACATGTCGACACCCGTGCATAAAATAACGATGATAATATAGAATATTATATCGAATGAAACAATAGCCTACATGAGGTTCAGCACCAGCATCAAAACTCCACAAAGTGCAAAACCCTTTAGTTAACAAAGACAAGCCATTATTCTCACTCGAGCACCAAATGTGGATTCATCCGTCGCTGAAAATAGTCCCGAGCAAACGCACCGTGTCCTCCTGTTTGAGTAACACTAGCTTTTTATTAAACACTTAAACCTGTATATTTTTTAAAAGATGAGTTTGCAGCTGAGAGCCGCAGACAGGAAGTCAGACAGCATCAGGAGACGCACCGACATGTTGTTGCTTCGAGTCTGTTCGTGGGATCCGTTATTCCATAACAAGGGTCAACCCTAACCCTTTGAATGTCGTCCAAACTCAAGTACAAGGACTTTGCGGTTTAAAAATTGGCAAAACGTGTGACTGGACTCTTGAACTGAATCTGATCAAAGAATCAGGAAACCAGAGTATCTTCCAGTACGTTAGAGATACTATATTACAGTATCTGGCTGTACAAATACTGCACTCAGGAGCTGATGCTGCTCACTCCATCCGTCCTTCTGTGTCTTTGTCTAACAGAAACCAGCTGTATGGCTGCATCTGTCACTCAGCGTCATGTCAACACACACGAAACAGGTCAGCTGAGTCTCTCATCTGGTTCCCAGAGTTTAGTCGTACGCCTGCATTCCTTTGCCCTGGGGGGGGGGGGGGGGGGGTATCACTGAGCCAGTAAATCTAGTGTTACACAAGCAGAGCACATCGAGCACACACACACACACACACACACACACACACACACACACAGAGCTGTGTGCGACAGTGTAACGGAGACACTAACGTAACAATCCAATGAACTGGACACACAGATCAGAGAGACCAACTTGAATAAATCTTCTTCAGCTCGCATTTTTCAATTTGCTGTCTCGCTGCTCTCACACTCACTGACAACAGTGAACGCAGCGCTGACGGGTGACGGGCGGACAGGGCCGGGGGGGGGGGGGGGGGGGGGGGGGGGGGGGGGGGGGGGGGGGGGGGGGGGGGGGGGGGGGGGGGGGGGGGGGG
>JAVQJF010058334.1:0-37014 GCA_036023855.1 Gadopsis marmoratus
CCCACCCCGGGCACCCCCGCCGCCGGGAGGGCCGGCGCCGGCCGGGCCCCCGGTCGGGCCGTGTGGGGGCGTGTGGGGGGGGGTAAGAGGAGCCACAGGCAGCCTGGCAGCCACAGTGACTCTCCGCTCAAGGGAGTCATTGAGAGTGAAGGTGGGGAGGAGAGGGATGCCCCGAGGGAGCATCTCTCTCCTCCCCTCTCCTCCCTCTCTTACTCTCCGTAGCAGGTATTTGGGTTGTGGAGATATTTTCCTGCTGGTGTTTAATTCTACTTGTTTGTGAGTTGGTGCTTTTCTACGGATTTGCAGCTTTTTCATGGTTTTCTTTTAATCAGTATTTCTGCAGGGCTTTGTTTTTTCCTCCTACTTTTTCCATTTTGTCTTTCACTCTTTGTCGTGCTTCCGTCTTCCTTCCCGTCTGTCTCTCTTTCTCTCTCGTTCTAACGATATGCTCAGTATGATTGGTATGAAGTCCTATTTTTTGCCATTTTCTCTCCGTCTGTGCAGGTGTGAGTGCACCGGGGGCTCCCTGGCTGAGGGGCTGGAGGGCAGATAATGGATCTGAAGGAGACCTGTGGCAGTCAGGGGAGCCAAGAGAGCTCCAGCCTGCACCCCACCTCCTGGCAGGCCTTCGCTCACACCAGCACGCTGCATGGCCTGCGGTTCATCTTCCCTTATGGTCAGCCCAGCATGCGGCGCTTGCTCTGGGCTGCGGCTCTGCTGGCCTGCCTGGGACTGTTAGCCCTGGAGAGCGCGGAGCGCCTGGCCTATTTCCTCTCCTACCCTCATGTGACCAGCCTGGACGCTGTGGTGTCGAGCAGCCTGGTCTTCCCAGCTGTGACCATTTGCAACCTCAACGCTTACCGCTTCAGCCACCTTACGCGCAACGATCTGTACCATGCTGGAGAGCTGCTGGCCCTGCTGGATGTGCACCTGACAATCCCCCAGCCGCACCTGGCCGAGCCTGACGTGCTGGCTTTCCTGCAGGAAAAAGCCAACTTCACCGCCTACAGGCCCAAAGCGTTCAGCATGAAGGAGTTCATCGAGAGGGTCGGCCACGACCTCAAGGAGATGATGCTCTACTGCCGCTACCAAGGCCATGAGTGCAGCCACAGCGACTTCAAAACCGTGAGTGCTCCTTTTTAAATGTCAGCTCTTGTCTGGGATCAGTTGAGGTCAGAGCCTTTCTGCAGCCTCCTAGCTCTCAGAGGACTCTGCCTGTGAGGTGTTCGGGTTGCGTGTTCTGAGGCTTGCAAGTTTCCAGAGATGGATGATTTTGTATTTTTCTGTCAGTAAAATGACTTGATGGATGCTGATAGCTGCTCTTTCCCTCCCACGCTGCTTCGCTGGGAGTCTCCTGCTGGGTTTTCTCCTCTGGACTCTCGTGTTTGGCTGCACAGGTTGACTCTCAAGCTTTGTTCTGCAAATATACTCTCTGCTGTTGCCTTGTTGTCCTCAGCCTTTACATAACAGCATTGTGCTTACTGGCACATACATTACTGCAACAGGTCTACAGTATTTTAGTCACTGTTGGAAAGTAATTGTTTTGTCTTGGGCCATAGAGAACAGTAAATTCTTCCAAATCCCCCTGCCACTTTCTTTATTTCTAGTTGCATTGTTCACATTCACAGGACGTTTGTGTACCTGCTGGAGTGTCTGATAGAGCAGAAGAACACGGCTCTAATTCAGCTTGCTGAGTGTAGCAGCCTGTCCGGTGTCAATACTGTGCTTGTAAAACCTGAGGATATAGACTGGAGCTCTGTACTTCCGTTGCGCTGATAAAACTGAAATGCTGATAATTCAAGATCTTAATGTTTCAGCAAACACTCGTCTTTTTGGCAGATTAAAGCGAGCAAGTTCTGGCACGAGTTGGTTTTGACACTAAAACACTATTCTGAACACCCACGTGTGGCAGTGAGACTCCCTCAGACTGATTGTTAATTAAGTACACCAGTGAGTAGGTGAAGAGCACGCTGCAGACAGTAAGCGGATGAAAAGAGGAAATTGAAGCTTTAATACCACAACCTAGTTCCTTTGTTGAGAAATCTGACTTTGTGAATAAAAGTACTGTTTGTCTTTTCTTCAGTGATAAATAGGGTGTTAGAAGACTTTTTTAGATATTCTACGACGCTTTGGGAAGGTGTTGCATACCAAAGTGTTTGCAAGGTTTACCTCACGATCACAAATCACGTGTACATTTCTGCAGAGCCTTCTTAAATGCATGCTGTACTCAGTTTGGGATGTATTTATTCTGCTGTTCATCTGTTAAAGACTGCTGGCACAGTCTTGAGTTGTGTTATCCATCACATTGAACACTAAGTCTGCAATAGTGTTGCAATATTATTATACATTATTGCCTGGTAATGCAGTTAGAGTGATTCTGAAAAGACTGTGCTGCATTTCATCATTATAATAATATAGCCATGACTAGGTGTTGGGGTTTTGATTGAAATGCATTGAATCAATATCTTGTCAAATCCTTTATTGAATGTTGAAACAGTTTGGCTTTCAACATTTACAAGTAACAAAGGTTTTGAACAACTAAAAGACAGTAACACTGCACTTTGCATTAGTGAAAACTTAAAGTTGGTTACAACATGAAAATGAAATGAGCTGCATTGATGCATTCAATTTATATGTGTTGTGTCCCACTTATTTATCATTTCAATTCAAATACTTGAAGTCCTGATTCAGAAATGTTAAGTTGATAAGCCAAAAATATCAACCGGATCTGTCCTAAACTATAACTTGGAGATTTCTACTCCTGATATTGACGTGGCGCAATCAATTAGATTGTTACAGACTGATGCTTCTTTTAGTGATGCACCAAACCGGTCGATTGTTTTTATATTAATACTAGTACTAAATTTAGTGCTTCTGCTATCAGCTACAATAATTAATTCATTCACGGCAGGCTGTCGACTCAGTTTTTAATGCCAATCCTAAAGCAATCCCGGGCCTCACCTTACTAAAATCATCCCACGGAGCTCCATGCAGTGAGGTATACAGAGCTTTAGATTGGGTAAATTAGATCTCTGCTATCGGATCATTACTCGGTATTGGCAGATACTGTGAATTGAGGTACCAGAGTCAGTATTGGGAGAGAAAGCATCTTTTCTCTCACAATCAATCTATGGCTGAGTACAAACACCTACTTGGAGAGAGCACATCTGCAGATTATTTTTCTATCGATAGACGATTAATCGACTAACCGTTTCAGCTTTCAGGTCAGAGCGTATTTTGCAGTACAGGCACCGGATCTAACCAATCTTGCAATTCAACCCTAACTCTGACAAAACATAATGCAGGCTTGATGTTCACTGTAACATATTTCACAACTCGAGCAAGCTTTAAGATTCTGCCAATAGACTTATTGTTTCACAGAAATGTAATGGAAGCCAATGACATCAAAGAAAAACGTACTCAAATTTCCGAAAGACTCAGCATTTCTTTTTCTCCTTCAATTCCTTAATTCTATGGAGCAGAGTTATTATACACAGTTTGGGACACGGTCACGTAATGGGCAGTTGCCTAACTAGCAGCCCTACCTTCTATTTAAAGCTTGCACACAGATTGCAGCGGATACAGATCTGAATAAACAAGATGGTCCTTTTGTACGCCGGCACTCAGAACTGACCTGTGATGCGTGCACAGCGCAAACAGCACTGTGGAGCTGACTCTGGGATCTGATCTGCATTGATGAGCCCTTCATTTAGCGGAGAGTAGACCCCGATGCCATTAATAGAGGCCACCGGCAGCATTATTGCAGTTCAGCTGTGTGTAATCTAAGACATCAAACAGTCCAGGTCTGGGTCTGTCACGGTTATGTTTCATCCTGAGAGCTACCCGATGCAGAGACGCTAATTGGAAATGCAACAACACATGTGGATCACATGTTGTTGTCCGTAGTGATATTCTGTCCATGCCTCCAGGCCCCCCCCCCCGCAGCTTCGATTCATATTGCAGTGGCACCCAATGCTACAAGTGAGCAGGAGAACATGTGTTTCATATTATCATTCTGTTGAATATTCTGGGAGTTAATGCAAAGCTAGCTTGGCTCTGTCACTGCCTCATCATGCAGCCCAATGAGTCTCCATTTGAGTTTCTTAGTAATCGTCTTTGCATGTTGTGTGACACGCCTTTGACCCCAAGCTGGGTTCAACGATAATCGTGTTGACAGAGAGGCTACTAGAAGGCACCGTCATCCTCTTTGCCCTCTGCCTGTTGCTGCTGCTGAGCTCCTCCTGACTTCTCCCCACTCCTCTCTGTCGGCTCGCTCTGCCTCTTCTCTCTCTCTCTCTCTGTCTGTCGCTGCAGCGAGAGGCACACCTTCACATCTGTGGCGCCTTCTGAGAGGAAAGGGGGTGAAAAAAACACAACCAACCAGCCCCCCCCCCCCCCAAAAAATTGAAAAACCCATGCATGAATGCACACAGACACGTGCATTCAGCCAAACACCAAAGTATCCGCATACGTGAGTGAGTACACACTGGGAGGGGACAGAGGGACGGCATTACCGTGACTCTCGAGGGACCAGAGTCAGCGTTTGACTGACATTGTGATGAATCACCGTAGGGAGGATTGTGGGGACACGGGAGTCAGTGTGATGTGACTGATGGAACTGGAGCAGAGTGCTGCAAAAAAGGGAAACCGCATCAATGTATTATGCGTTGGCTTTAGATAGCTTTTAGCATTTTTGAAATGTGCAGACTGCTCATCTTGTTAATTTATGTTCATATGTGTGCACGTCTGCAACCCACCTGACATGATTCCTCCCAAATAAGCACTTTGGTACACTTGTTTGTTTAAGGATGCCAAAAAAAGGAAGGCATATCTTAAGCCGAATACAGCATCCTCCCATGCAAGCAGCGCTGGTGAACAACGCAAAAGCCTGTTTAGGGATTTTTTTCACTCCAGCTTCTCTGCAAGAATGCTGAGTGGTCAGAGTACAGCTCCATCCCAGTTAGTAAGGTGTGATTTGTAAATGTGGAGCAGTGAGAAGTCTTTACAAGCAGTGGTGCTGAAGGGAAACATCCAGAAAATTAAATTTCATTTTATTGTTTGTTGGAATGTTTTCATTGTTTTATTACCAGTTGGAGGACCCCTCCTCCCCCCCCCCCCCCTTTAAATTGTGTTCACACTGCAAGAACTGGGAACAACCGTAGTTCATAGAACACCATTTTGAGGACTTTCGTAGCACCTACTCTACCAGCACAAGACGAACCTTGAATGACGCATGTGTACGTTGATCGGTCGAACACATCAGCCAATGCAGCGCCATCCGTAAAAAGCTGTGTAGCAGCTCGTCACTTCAGCGTTCCTATTGGTGGTGTGAATGTAAACAGGAACAAAGCCCTTGAAGGTTTGTAGTTCTCGGGGAGTGACACCGTTTCGTAGTTTGTCCACTCAAAAGCAACTGCAAACTTCAAATGCAAAATGTCCAGCTCAGTAAAGTATGAAACTTAAGGGGATCCTTATAAACTTCTTATGTTTATTTAAAAAAATCAATGTCATCCAATGTAGAGTATTATATTTTAAAACAATTTAAGACTCAATTATCTGTATCGATTCACTCAGGTTATATTGATGTTTTTGTTTTACGGATTTGATTCCGGAGTTCCAGCACCACCTCGGTTTGAGAAATATAGGGTTTCCTTATACTAAACCATTTTTTAAATTTCAACTTCTCAAATGGTAAATGTTGTTTAAACACAAGCAGCCCCACACAGATTTGACTTGAATCAAATACAGTCTAAAATGTTTTAAATCAGCAACTAGCTGATCAAAGAATACGTGAAGAAGATTAGGGACCTGTCTTAGATACTTTGTGTTTCTGAGACATCTTGGTCTATATAAATAAAGAATCTGCTATCAAGAATAGAACGCCATAGAAAACTAGTACACTTTGAAAGAGCAACAGCCAAATATCATATTTTTAATGATTCATTTAGGTTATCTGTCATCTAACATCATCTGGTAACTAAATTGATGATGAGATGTGTCAGGATCTGGGTGCCTTATCACTTCCGCCAAATATTTATACCTTGATACACCCCAACATGGTTTTGATTTGAACCATCTCGCCCGTCCTTAAGGAGGTGTGCTGGTGTCGGCGCGAGCAGGCCACGTGTCTTGCGCACTTGTGTTAGTCAGCTTCACCTTGCCTGTGTTTGTTTTTTCCGTGTGTGATTACAGCCACGATTGAACGCTGATTGATCACACTGACATGCCACATCGGTGTCTGTCAGGGTGAATCAGCTCAGTGTGCCTGGCCTGCACTCGCTGCATGCTTCAGTTATACATGTAGATACCCCTGGAGCGCTGCGGGCCAGGGAGGACCCTATCGCACTCTCAGCCTTAATGTGAAACCTGATAGCAGCCAGACCCTGAGCTCTGCATCACACAGACACTAATTAGCCGCTCGTCTATTCCTCTGACCAGAGCCTTGTAATGTAATGGTGTTCGCTGTTTACAGCAACAGCAATTAGCCGATACACACAACCTGTGGCCTTAGCACTTCACTGGCTGATTACTGCATGGCTGGATTCTCCTCGCTCCCGCCAGCAGAGCGGCACAAGACCACTGTCAACCACCCATCGGGGAGGATTGTGTGCTTTCTAATCTGTCGTCCTCCTCCTCCTCCTCCTCCTCCTCTGGCCGCTCCATCTCACCATTATCACGTTCGCATTCATGTCTCAGCGTTTGAAAGCCCAGTGCGTCACATTAGGTTTTAGTGGATGTGCTGTATTAATCACTAATGTGGCATTACTGTGGCATTTTACATTCCTGGCAGGCATGATGTCTGAGTGTCTTAAAGGGCATGGAAAACACCGCTGCCACCCACTAGCCCGCCTCTCTAAAACACCCCGGAGAAGCAGCGCCAACCTGTGCTATTTAACCAGCTCGGAAGAAAAGCTGGAGAGCAGCCACAGCTCCGTGTGGATAATAGTGCTTATATGGTAGACACCGCAACTGTCTGCAGTGGTGGATTATGGGAGGCCGATGATATAGTGCGTCGTCGTGGCGAGGTTTAAAGGAGCAGCAATTTTCCCTGAAGGGTTTTCATCACCTTCAAAGAACGGACACTGATCATTTGTTTGACGTGTTGCGGCAGAGCAATGCGTTTTGTTTGTTTGTCCAATGAAAAATGAGCCTTTTCTCACCACCATAGAACCATAGCACGCTGTTGCATCTTGACTCAGTTGCGAGTTAACGGTGTACACAATGCAGAAAAGGTTTTCTTTTGCCCTGATCTTAGCTTCCCAGGAAGGATAGGGACTAAACACAAAAACATTTATCCAGTGAATGCAGATGCTCCTCTTCTCTGTGAATGTAGCAGTGAACACGGTGGCCTTTGTGATGTTTGGCTTCGTGTTGGCTAAATTTGCTTGTTTTTGCTTTTTTAGTCTTGCTGTACTGAGGCTGTGCAGGATAAAATACAGAAATACATTTTTGACTATTTCTTTATATTCTTATATCATGATTTTTGCTCCGACTCCTGATTAGGCACTGGGCATCTTTTTGAAATATATATAAGGAATATAAGAAATGCCTGGATGAGTCACTATCCCGATCCTGTAGGTCAGCTTGGGACACCACTGATGCAGGCAGACAGAAAGTGAGAGGTTTATGGTGGAGACTGAGAGCTGTGTCAGTGACTGAGGAGAGGACATGAAGTCTTGGTTTGAGTCTGGATGTTGGCTTGCGTTCACGCCAGGAAGCTGGAAGAGGGGAGAGGACGACGGCCCGTTACCTCAGCAGCCTGACTGGAGATCTACTTCACCGTGACGGGAAGAGGAGATGGAGTGCGTGCGTGTTTTTAATGCGCTGGAATGAGGACATTTTCCCAACACCAGTGTTCCCAGTTACACCGGACATCTAACAGGAAAAGATATTCGTCGATGATGCTCAATATCTGTAGAGCGCTTACATTTTTCTTCCCCTTACTATAAGCAAAACTAATGGTTGGTCATTAACATTATCAGGTTCCCTATTAGCACTGGGTTTAAATCTGAAATGTTGCCAAATATGTGCTTTTACATTTTGCTTTTGTTGTTTTGTTTTTTTTTGATGAACGTGGGTGCTGATACGTGGAAATTAACTAACCAAAAAAAAAAAGAAGCTAAATGACGGTGCGGGCGGCGGGCAAGTAATGTAATGTAATCGTGTATGCCCGAACACCGTGCAGCTACCGTGCCAAGCCCAGCTGGAGGGTGTATATACATGTTTTCATGTTTGTGTTGTAACGTGCAGCCAGTCTTGTTTTCCATGTGTGCCCCGCAGCTGCTCAACGCATTAGCTATCGTTTGCTTTCAACAGATATTGACTATTGGTTGTGAAATCAAAGGTCAACCGGCCAGTTAACTTGAGTTGTGTTGGTCTGTTGGGATGCTGCAGAGTGAAAAGTGCAAGCTGTTTGCACCACTAGTTGGCTTCCAAAGAAACGTTGTGTCTTGCATGATGATGTTTTATTGATCTACTGAGGAAGTCCTCTTTTCGTTTCCCTACATCTGCAGACAGTAAGGCCCGCAACAGTGTGGATACATTTAGAAAGGTCTCTCTGACAACTGGGTTGTACTTCCATCCCCAAACTGTAACTTTCTGTTGAAACTGTAGTGGCTTTAACTGAGCACTTATTTTGCAGGTGGCTCTGCTCCATTATACGTGAAGAAACTCTGGAATTACAGGCTGCTCAACAAACTAAAGCAAATCATAGCAAATTGATGTTTTGTTGAGAAAATCATAAAATGGGGTTTGGTTGTAGTAAGAAAATGTTGTGTGGGTGGCTGCCCATGTAACTGCTGGAGATTGCCATCACATTTGGATGTGCAGCTTCAGAGTGTGAGAGGTTTTTGGCACCGTCAGCCTCCCTGGTGAGCGATCAAAAGTAAACATGCGTTTGCCCAACCCATTCCCTGGGATTATTCAAGTTTTGGAATGTAGTATTTCACCTTTCCACCTTTTGAAAATTCTTGGAAGACAAAGAAGGTGCAAGAAAGTTGAGGCAATAGTTGAAATTTCAGCTTTGTTGTTGAGTGGTGAAGCAAAGTTAAAACTGTATGAGCTCATGTTTTCAGCATTTGACTTTTACAGCTCACCGTGTGCTGTGTAACATAATAACGACGTATTAAGTGACAATGGAAAACCGCGCGAAAGGGGTCACTGGTGACGATGTAGCTCCCGTGGGCTTTTCTCTTTGGCTTCCTCACTGCGTCATTGTACGCCGAGCAATGAAGGATAACGGCACAGTAGTTTGCAAGCTTTTACAAAAGGACCCAACTGTAAAACTAACTGTGATGGAAATGGGAGAGCAGCGAATGCAGATGAAGGCGATGTCGGCTAAACTACTTACTAACCCGACGCTGGCACAGGTTACCTGCTCTGCTGCTGGCCGGTGGGATGGACTCTTCGGCTGACAGCGCCGTCATCAGCCGTGCAGGATGGACGGGCTTGGATTGTATAACTGAAAATGACTGAACTGAAATTTTTTTTTTGGATTGTGTGCAAAAATGATGTTTTTAAATTGAACCTGTGAGCTTTTCAGGTTAAACACGAGACAAATATAGGCTGACGTGGGAGTTTAGTGAGGGAATAATATATATCTCGTAATTGTAGAAAAATATCTCTAGATAATAAAAAGCAACGGAAGAGGACATGTTTTCTGTTAGAATAAATACAGATGATAACTAGATAGATAATTCCTCTCTAGGTTGCAGCCACTGTCAAACGTGACTTCAGTCCGTCTGCAGTGACGCCGTGTCTTCTATTACCTTTCATGTCTCAATCTTCTTTCGCTCTCCACAATTCACCACACGGCGTCTGAGCCGAGCGTTCGATGCCCAAACCCGACTGGCCCTCGCATGCCATCCTTAAACAGGCTGACAGACTCTTTTAGACTCTCGTTTTGTCCACCTGTCTTTCTCTCTTTAATCTCTGTAAGCTGCCCAGGAGCTGGTCTGATCTCGCCGTTCAGACTCACCTGAGAGCTGTGTGCTCTGGGCCTCATGGGTCTGTTTGCTGGGGTAAAGAGATTTAGGTGGCTTTAATGGAAAGTGACCACTGCTTAAATGGATACCGTGATATGTTGAATTGGAGTGTCTTTTGTCATCTGCACTAAGCGCCTATCACAGTTTGGGAGTGTAGGTGAGGTCTTGCATTTATTTCTGCGGAACGCAACCGAGCTCGCAAATTCAGTCAATTATCAAATCTCACATCTCACGAAATGTTCAGAGGGAGCTTTTCCTACAAAGTCTTCTTGTTGAAAAATGCTGAGAATATTTGAAGAGCGGCTGTATTTTGCGTTACAGGCAAAAACATTTTTTTCCCCACCTCACAACGTGGACTCAGACTCAGTCTGGTGAAATGCCAGACTAAAAACTAAAAACTAAGATTGGCCCTCCCTGTCTCCAGGTACGGCGGCTGTCCTCCTGGAAAGGATCCCAGGTTGGTGTCAGGACGATGTGCGCTCTTTTTGTCAAAGTGACGCTTGTGTGCAGGACAGCATGACTTGAAATCCCCCACGACGCCAAAGTTGGATTGATTCTATTCCTTTGCTTGGGCTTTGTCCGTCACTGTAGAGCAATAACAGACTATTTAAACGTTGCAGTCAGCTGACGCCATCATGTACGTCATGTATCATCTAAGGCCAACTGGCTTGCTATAATATGATATTATAGCATATTAATATTCACAACAGATCCATGATAAAATACAGCCTAGGCAGATGCATCAGCAGTGTGTTTTTATTAGAAGATGAGTTTTCTTGCTTCTGTAAATTCTATTTGTAATTTATGATTTAAAGCTGCAACTTTTGAAAAAGGGGGTTGCTTATAGTGACGAACCAACAGACAAATTATCACCCAGCTCTGCCGTTCCCCTCAGCTCTACGGAGCATTTTTAGCATCTTTTAGCTTATTGTTTTGGTTTCATGGCCCACTAATTCACGCTTTTTGAATCACTCTGTGATCACATTTATTTTCGGCAGCAGGCAGCTGATATTTCACTCAGGAGTTGGCGGAGACCATAAACACAGATAAACATAGAGTAAATGTTGGACTTATATAAGCACGAATCCGAATGGACGTTAACGCTGCTCTGTGTGGGATGGTCCTGTAAATGGGCAACTGTTTCACAGCGTATCTTATACGGTGATGGCCAGTGCCAGTGTTTTGTCACCAGCTTGTTCCGCTGCCTCCAAGTCACGGTTTAACGTGCTGTCATGACTAACGACTGATCTAAAATTCAGTGATGCTGTTTACTTTTTGCAGTACTACTACCAGTACTACTTGCTTTGCTTAAATCTGCCTTGCCTACTCCAGTTAGCTGTACTACATGTCCGATTTAAGCTTTGTGACGAGCCACAGAGAGGAGGAGTCAATTTATTGCGTGTAAATGTAATGTCTTGTGGCCGCGTTGCATTCTGGTCCGTCTGTCACTAAACTAGCCTTGAGAAAATGTGTTGGTTTTTTTTTAACACGGCCTCTTGCTGTTTGTGTTGTGAGTGGCCGGCCCCAAAACTCGACGTTTGCTTGTGGTTTTTAAAAATAAAAATGTAGTTCTGCTGGGCCGTAGTAATGTCTCACTTCTCACTTCCGAGTGGAGGAAACGCAGCAAAGCCTGCATGAACAGCAGTGTGGTTAATGTTGGTCTGTGTATTTAGAAGCAGCTGAATGTATGGATCTCCTCAGCCCTATCCTCTCTGCTATAATCTGCCCAGACCTAACCTTCATGCGAGACGTCTGCAGTAAAGCACAGACCAGCTACATAAACCTGGT
Organism: Gadopsis marmoratus; assembly: GCA_036023855.1. Lineage (NCBI taxonomy): Eukaryota > Metazoa > Chordata > Actinopteri > Centrarchiformes > Percichthyidae > Gadopsis > Gadopsis marmoratus. Next base: position 11,772 of record JAVQJF010058334.1, read on the forward strand.
CACCATGGGGACGCCAGAGATAAACAACGCAGCATGTTCCCATTTCCTCACTTAGAGGAGAGACACTTCTGGCGGCGGTGACAGTGAATGTGAAGCATCTGCCTGATGAAATGCTCTCGCTGAACATCCTGGCGAAAAGCTCAGCGGCCTTCGACAACAGACTGATCTCAGATGTTGTTTGATATGCTGTCCCGCAGAAATCGCAACTTCTGACCTTCCGTATACAAGACCAGCTTTTGGGGATTCACCAGCACTCGGAGGATCCTTCGGAGAGCTCCTTTGGATGAATATTTTACCGAGCCTTTCCTTCCAACTCTGCATCACGACTACAAGAATTATTTTTCCAAATGGTGAAACTTCTATTTTGAAGAAGATTCAAATCAGTTGCATCAGCAAACCAGTGCCCCCCCCCCCCTGAAAATGACACATAAATAACAGTAGTGCAACAAATGTGTTAACTTGTTTTTCTCACTTTACTCAGCTCTCACCTTGTACTTTCTTTTTACATCTGTTCAGTCTTTCTAGGTCTGATAATAATTTCTTTCTAATTTCTACGTTTCTGTCAGTCTTGCCTTTTTTACTTTCCCTCCTCAGCATTCACACTCCGTTCTGCTTTGGCAGTTGCCGCCTCGCCTTCCCTCCCCATTCATTATTCAAGGACTGGTTGCTTGGATGTCCGCGGATCTGGATCCACACTCCATCCTGAGATACCACATGCGGCACCGTAGGGCAACTAGTACCATTAGTAACTGTCTCTATCGTGTCATGCTACAACAACACTTCCCGTACCGCTGGTGGTGATACCGGCTGGTGCTCCTGAGGAGACAAGTGCATCCCTGTGAAGCGAATGTGCCAGCTCACTGTCGGCATCCGCTGCGATCGGTGGTTTTAGCGTTTGACTTGTTGTGAATATGCACTGACAGCAGGCAAGCAGCAGCGGCGGCAGGGCTTGATCTGGGATCTGCATGGACATTTACTCAGCGCGAGGACGACTGGCTGGCAGGCGGGTGGCGACAAAAGAGTAGAGCAGGGTGACCTCAGCTTGGACATGTGCGTTTAACGTTACAGTGGGATGGAAGGAGGCCGCTGACACCCAGAGTGTTGCCGTGTCACGCCTGGCTGACTGCTGGATGAGTGGAGAAAATTATTAAGTGTGTGACAAACAAAGAGAGAGAGGTACAGTGTGTGAGGGTGTGGAGTGTCAGTTGGCAATAGATAAAGTGTGTAGTATACTGAAGGCTGCAGCCAACAGTTATTTTCATTATCAGTTGTTATTATTTACTCGATAATTTGCTTAGTCTATTAAAATGTTAGAATATATTGAAAATGACCATTTATAATTTACCAAGGTGACATCTTGAAACTCCTGACCATCAGTCCAAAACCCAAAGACACTGGTATTGATCATATCATATATGACAAAGAAAAGCAGCAAATCCTCACATTTAAGAAGCTGAAACCAGAGAATTTTGGGCTTTTTGTCTGGAAAAAGTGTCTGAAACAATGAATTAATTATCAAAATAGTTAATACAGTTTACAATTTTAAAAACACGTACACATGCTATTTTATATGCTGATTCCAGTATTTTTAGACTTAATATACTCAAATTTGACAACTTATAGGCAACATACATGAGTAGATAAATATTAAGGTTTCAGTATTTGTCCCCCAGTTTTGTATTCCTGACAGCGTGGACGAAGCTTTGAAACTGCCTTTGTTCTTCGTGTTGGGAAATAAAAGTGGTTTGTACTAAATTCCCGGCTACAGCACACGCCACACTGTGGTGTTTCGGCACCTGATAAGCTTTCAAACTCATGGATCAATTACTGACCCTGGACTTGCTGGATTTTCTCACTTGTACCTGTAGCAACACGCTCACACAATCGCAGCCTCCGGGGTTTGTTTTTTCTTGTTTCCGTTTCTTTTGTCCGAAATGCCGGCGTACTATCCAAAATACCAAAGTGTTCTGTTTCATAATGATATGAAAAGGAGAAAAGCAGCAATCCTCACATGGGAGAAGGTGGCAGCAGAAAATGTTTGGCATTTCTCCTTGATAAATTACGTGACCGATTGTCAACACGGCTGCTAACGGAGGAGCCGTTTCAGCACGAGGGCTTTTGGCACTTATACCAAAGAGAAAAATCTCTTTTTAATCAAACGTAAAAAAATATATATATTTATGGAAATACAAAAATTCTTCCACAAAGCTTATTTTATTTAATGAAAATATGTGATCAGAACAAAGAATAAGTAAACAAGATTACAAATCTGACCAGATATCCAATGGTACTCAAGGTTTCGAAACAGACACAGTTTGGTTGGTACGTGAACATACTGAGGATTGCTGCTCGGCCCTACAGCGTATCAGCAGCAGTGTGCACTCACTGGTTCCTGGTTAAAACAGTTAAGCTACACGAATGATCCAAAGAGAAAAATGATTACAGCTGCAACCATTCCCCCAATACTAAAACATGCGTGACTACCGTACTAATATTTAAATCTTTATTTAAATCACGCAGCTGTTAACACACAGTGCCACCGTGTGTGCGTTCACGCCAGGTGTGCACTTTCTGGCGTTAGTGCGGTGGGTGTCAGCCATGTCCTCCTCCTCTTTCTCATGGGTCATAAGCTAAGTCTCAGTAAAGCTCATCAGGTTTAATGAGACACTAATTTGGACCAATTCTCTGTCAAGCCATCCGAGAGCCCTCTGCAGAGGATGCGTGCTGCCTCTCATTTCTATGCTTTTAAAGTGTGTCCACGTGGAGAACTGCAAGTGTGACAGTACAATTTATTCTGTTTCTGTTAATGTTTTCCATCTAGGGTCTGCTTTTTGATTATAAATCTTCGCAGATCGTGCATGTTTGCGATGACTTGAAGCAACTGGTGTTCCATACAGGAAAAGGAAACAGTATTTTATCTCAGCAGAGACGAGATGAACACTGCCCGTCTGAAATGAACTCAAATGATTCAGTGCGATGCAATATATTTCCCATTTGGTATTAAAAGCCTTGGCAAGATCCTGGAATTTCTTTCTTAGCTCCGTCTGCAATCCCAGCTACAGAAGACAAAGATTACATTTTGACTTTAAACACACTTTGATAGAGTGACCTGCACAACAGTGAAATCATCTATTATAAATTAAACTGTATATTTTATTTATAGCTTCAGTTTAAGCTCCTGTGGCTTGTTGTTAAACTTGGCTACCACTGCACGTTTTTTTTTCCACCAGCCATTAGTTCACTTGTTTATTTGAGCAGATGATGACTTCTAGCAACCGAGGAATTGCAGCACTAACCTGTCTTATGTTAATAAATAAAAATGCACGCAACATTTCAAAATAGATCAGATCGTATAGCTAGATAAAGCATAGATCCTGTAGAAAGTTTTAGTGGGAATAAACCTGCTGTCACTTGATTTCTGGCTGGACAGTGAACATTCTGTCTCACAGTGTTGATGTGATGATTCCATCCCCAATTTAGCAGTCCCAGCACAACTTCACACAACTGTGAATGTGTTAAAAAAAAAAAAAGAAAATTCATAAAAGATTTTTAATGGTAATGTTTGATGCTACTAAGTGTCAGGCGGTCAGACACATTAGGAGTCATATGTTTAGTGGAGATGTTGGAAAGGTCTAAATATACATGAGCTCACCACATTTTTCAGAATTTGCTGTGGAATAATAGGACCGACTCTTGTGGACGATCCAGCGCTCATAACATGCAACAAAAACCCAGCTCTCGCTCTGCTTTCTATGAGCTGTATGCAGTTCTCTGTTGTTATTTCCCGCAGCTACATGGACTGTCTGTTAATACTTCATATTTCAGAGAGCACACTCATGCACATCAATTACACCTTGAGGCTACATTTACACGAGGTCTCCGACGTCTCCGATGTCCTCGCTAAACACTCCTGGTGCACATGTAGCTAACGCTCATTAAACTGCAAAAGGCAGTGTCGTATGGTATTTACTTAAACGGGAGGAAAAGGTAATTAAGCGACAAGATGGACTGACTCTGGCGACTCACAGTAATTTCAGCAGCGAGTCTTTTAGAGCTGAGTGAGTATTAGCAGGACGGAATAAATTAAATTCAGTTTTATTTATAAAGGGCCATATCGTAACAAAGCTATCTCATAGCACTTGTTCATATAGAGCAGGTCTAGACCGACTCATACTACATAGACATAGACATGACTCTCTACAGTGCTGGTTAGCGGTTTGACCATGTTCCGTTGCAATAACTCATCTCATGACTTAAATTTTCATGCTACAATTTTTCTTTCTGGTATTTCTTTTTATTTTGGTGATGGGAACCAGTTGGTTGCTAATCACCAGTAGGCTCCTGGATACTTTTTAATTGGGTTCACACCACATCGCCCACGTATGTTACAGAAACGCTGAAGAAATTAAGGTATCATTGGTGCAAAACACCTGAGCACCTGTGACGGTGGAATTTGTAGTTGTAGACAGTAGTCACACACGTGTATCTGCAAATATCGAAGTCGCAGAGAAAAATGCTCCAAAAGCGGACTTGCAGATGTGCACATTTTGTTCATGACTTCACATTGTTTTACACCTGCAATGAAGAATTTGAAAAGGTGTAACTGCTGTGTTGTTTGTGGGAGAGAAAAAAACTCTACAGGTTTGCCACTTTGTAAAGCGTTTAACAGAAGGAAGTCGATTACCTTCTGCTGCCGTGCAATATTAAGTGCTACCTGTTTATTTGTGAATGTTGGCGACTTTATTGGCTATTTATTGGTCTGACCATCAGTGTCTTCTGCCTCAAAGATGTCTGAAAAATGTGTTAACTTCTCAGAAAGCTGTCGGGTTTGTTTCAGCCAAGCCTTGTAGGCGCATTTTCTGTGTTATTGTGCAGGACTGTTTTGAGAATGAGAGAATCTGAACACCCTGATGGACATTTCATTGTTACAAATATCTTCATCAACAGCAACATTTGTCTTGAGTGTCTAATTGGAGGTGATATTAGCACAGTCATGGATTCATCGCTATGGAGACTGCAGAACAACACTGGAAGCACATGTAACTGGAAAGCCACAGAAATTATTATATATATAATATATATATATATTTGGCCAGAGTGGAAAGTTGAGGTGATACAGATAATTTAGTAATAACAGGTGACAAGCATGTGTACAGACCTGGTTTCTACAGCCATTTCCCCAAACAGAAAAAACACCCCTGCCACTAGCTCACACTTGGCCTCTTCCCCCGGGACCCCGTCTATTTATACGAGTGGAACCTTCCAGCCAGGTTTGGCAGTTCAGGTCCCAGTCGCAGGAAAAGACACGCCCTCACAGGTAACAAACATTTTAACTTGACCAAACAGTTTACAAGTATTTTTTTCCGTTACCGTAAACTGTTCCAACTGTGTGTCTGAATCTGAGGGTTTGCCCATGACAGGTGGCACTGAACATGTATAAGTTGTTGTAAGCATGCGTACTGTATAGAAGTAACTTTTACCTTTTTACGACGTATTTTTTTTTTGATCAAGGTGAAAAATGTTAAATTGGCTGCATCACCTGAAAACTACGTGGTGAAATGGGATGCATCAATTGCAATGTCTGCCTGAATGAATCGCGTGAAATGAAGTTGCAATTCTGTCTGATTATTAGACTAAGAAATGGCAGCAATCCACCAATATAGGAACAAAGTCGGGATGCGAGGGAAAAGATTCATTTAAAAGTTTAAATGTCATTCATATTACTTTTATCATCATTTTGATGCAAATATTTCTTGATCTTAGTTTAGTTAAACCACCTCTCATTTTATCATCCTTCATTTTGTCCACTTTTGCCCCTTCTCCCGTCGGCTAAATGCTGTATTGTTATGCTTTGGATGCAAATGTTTTGTGTCTTTATATTTGAATGTTTAGTGGTTTTGCAGTAATGCATAAAAAGAATCCGCGCACAGTTAATCAGTTGAAAATTAGCTTTTCGCTCTCTTGAGCAAAATGACAAATGGCTGTGGAATATGATGGATGATGATTGCATCTTAATTACAGGGAAATAATGCAATCAACATTTCATTTTAATTTAAGAGTAAATATTGAAACTGTGTGTGTGTCCCCTCTGGCAGTTTTAGGCTGTGTGTGTTGCTCTCCTTTTATTTGCTTCGTTCTCAGCTGCAGTATGTACAGATTGATTTCCCAATGCGCCCTCTTAGTATTTTCCTTCAATTAAAACTATGACATAGCCTACAGTTTACGACCCTTTTCACTGACCTCCCGTAAAAAAGCTTGCCGTTCAAATGGCCTTCGTATTAACTGTGCGTTTGTGCCCTGAATGAATAGCAGGTCCTCAACATCGGAGGTGATAAATGCTTGAGATGCTGACTCAGCTCTCTTGCTGTCTCTCTACAAGGTCACGAGTGAATAACGTTTCTCTTCATGGACCGAGACACCGCCTGGCGTTTCACCATCCGTTCAGCTCATCTTTTACTATCGCGCCGTATGACTCGTTTTTAATCAGTTTGACTCTAATAACCAAATCAGCATTGCCTGAAACTGAACAGGGCATTACAATAAGCAGACATCCCCACAGCGGTGCCTGTGCGGATGTTTAAAGTCAATAAATAATATATGATTTGCAGGAATTTGTCACTTATGTGACAATTCTTGGTGATAAACTGACAGCGCTGAAGCATTCAAAATGCACACCATCTGGTCATTTCACTTCCATTTCTGCAGTGTTTGCTTTTTGGCACGTGTGCGAGTCTCACCTGTGATTTCATGAACTGCCTTGCGTATCGAACGTCCCTTCACTGTCGTGATAAATACGCCGCTAGATTATATGTTGATTTAAGTAAAAAAAAAAAAAAAGAAAAAGCCCTACTGCTGAAATAGGAAGAGAATAATAGTTTTCGTTGCAAAAAATGTCAAAGGAATTGGCTGCTTTGCCTAAATGACACCCATCATTACGTATTCTGATTCAACTCTCTGTCGAAGAGAGGATGCGAGGCACAATCCTCTCGACTACAACATTTTTCACACAGCATAAATGTAAAACAATGACAACGGATTCCGGTCATATATGCAGGTCTAAAAATGTAATAGTCTGAAATATTGAAAACTTTGCTCTATAAACAAATTGCTAATCAAATAGTCTGCTTTCAGGTTCTTTGTTTTTTATTTTTTGTCTTTTGTACTTATTCTGGTGACTGTGCTTAGCTGTCACTGCTGGGATGTTTCTTGCACTGTAGCCCCCAAAAATTGTCGGCCATGCCATGTGACTTTCCTTTCATTATCTCTTTTGGGATTAGGCTTGGGTTCTCGCTCGGTGAGTTTATTTGTAGTTCTTTGCGGAACGAGAGCGTAATACACATCACACGTTGCTGTGGAGTTCGGCTATTTAAATTTTTATTGTCAATTGCTTTGATTATTTTCTTGATGAATCCATTCATTCCTTTGTCTATAGAATGTCAGAAAGTAGTAATAAAAATGAGCATCTCAGTTTGTCAGTGCTCATGGTGATGTTTTTCAAATTCTCAGTTCTGTACAACCAGGAGTCCAAAACTCAAAGATCTTCACTTTACGTGGTATGAGACTGAGAAGACATCCCTCACATTTTAGAACCAGCCATTTTGCTAGAAAATTGATAAATCTTTGATGAATAAAACCGACCAGCTACATATTTATACTTAGAAAGGGTTCTTCTTCTGGTTTGAATGAGGAGACCCTGGCTAGTGCCTTTAGAGGTCTAAAATGAGGGGACATTTTTTAACATTTGTAGCCAGCATGAAACAATACAAGGATAAAAAAAAAAGTACAGTATCACACATCACTTGTGTGCACCAGATATTTTATTCCCCAGGAAAAATGTACCAGACATTGTGTGTTTACAGCAGGACATTTGAAAACCACAATTGGCTCTGAATTGAATAACTACAGTTCTTCTGCCCCTTATCACCGCCACTTTTCTTTGCTGCACTCGCCTCTAAGTTGACCTGTGCCTCTTCTTCTAATCCTTCCTCATACTTTAATTCATTTCCTCTTTTTCACCCTCACAGCATAGTTCTTCGCCGCCTTTTCTGACAAACTACTTCCTTGTCTCCACTTCTCCTGTGTGCTCTCCATTGAGCCTCCACCTCTGAGCCCTAAAGCTGCAGTAGTGGTTTGCACAGAGGCTTGAGGTCAGGGGTCACTGGGGCCGGGGACCCGCAAAACATTAATAAACCTGTCTACCTGTCCTGTGCTTTACATTTACACTACTGCACTTACAACTCTCCCCCGCCAGGCATGGGCTCCTTCTCGCTCTGTGGCTGCACCACAGTCATTCTGAGCCATTAATACTCTTACCATAATCAAATGCAGTCACTTACGGAGAGCCCCAAACCCTGCACTGTGCGCATAAATCTAAATAAATATTTGATACCACTACAGATACCGAGCTGCAGGCCAGCTGAGGTAAAATTTGTCATTTTCAGTTCTGTGTTGGTAGAGAACAGTAAGTGTTTGTGAATGTGCACATCTAGCCATGGGGGGCTTGTATCGTTCGGCTCCACTGGAACTGCGTCATCTCCTAAGCATACGCATAAGTTGCATTTTCACTTTAAGGAGAGTGCCTTAACTAAACCGTATCCAGGGGTTATGGATCAAATCTTCTATCACAGTAATTTTCTGTCTTGATTTGTGATTTTTAGTGCCTCTGCTTGTTTGCCCTGAAAGTTCATGTTATTCCATGGATCAAGTTTTAATTTCCTCTGACATATTTCAGCTTAGTCTATAAAACGCCTCTCAGATGGTCTGTTTTTGGCTAATCCATTGAATTGGCTAGTTGACAAATGAAGGATCCAATATTGCATCTGCTGGATTTTTGCATTAATGACATTCCTTCATTGGATCTATATTGATACACGACCTTCAATGGCCTGATAAATCTATACATATTAATGTGATTGCCAGAAATGGTACCGATTGTCAACTTATCCTAGAAGATTCATGTTGACATAGACAAGGATTCTGTTGAGGAAAAACATTTTTATTGAAGAGTGTCGGTGTAAGAGACCTTTTCGGTTTTCTTTTTGTTTGTGCCTTTTTTGTTGTGCATTAAACAGACCCACCAGACAGCACGGCTAATTGATATGCTTCCTTTGGATAGCTTGTCATTATAAGAGACAATCAATACAACAGAAACCCAAAATTAATCTCATTTTACACTGCAGTATGTGGAAGGAATGCTGAAGGCTGTGGCATTGTCATGCAAATAGTGATAATAATTATTCCCTAAGTGCCTTCCCTGCTCACCCCAAACAGATTTTTGTCAGTCGGAGGATCAACCAGCTTCAGGCAACAGAGAGATAAAATTAAAGACATGTACATTCAGACAATTAGAGAGCCTGGATATTAAAAAACATGTGTTTCTCCACGTTGTTCGGTTCGTCCACGCCTGCTCTTTATGCCGCCATGGTGTCAATGCTTGCAGAAAAAACGAGGTGAGACTCTCTCTGCCTTTAAGGGCGACGGCGTGACTGTGACACCCAGACTGTGAGAGGGAACGTGTGAAGGAGAGATGGAAAGGGCGATAGAGAGACATCATTACAGTCGAGATCACAATGAAACTGGGAGAGGCCACCAACATGGGGGGAATAGTTGCGGCAGATAGATGGCAGAGAAAATGGGGGGGCCAAGAAGAATGTATGGAAGAGATCCCTGCTGTGGCTCCGGGGGCTATTCTGAGTGACTCAGGCGGTGGTGATAAACCTGTCATCCTCTCCCTCTCTGCCAGTGCACCCAAACACCTCAGTTCAGGCAACACGATGACAGACAGTTACCACATCAAGACCACACAAGTGTGCTCCTCCTCACTCTTCTCAGTGGTTGAGTGAGATAACTTATTTTCATTCAAGAGACATACAGCTTGTACTGTAAGTTACGGTGTCTTTGAGCATGAGAAAGGTGGGAAATGTAACGGCGCTCTCAAATTTTAAATTAGTTATTCTAAATGCGTGCATATGTGTGTGCTTTTTGTTGGTGTAGCCCACAGGCAGCATCATTTATCTCTATCTAAAGCTGTAGCAGGCAGTGTGGATAATCACAATAATACTAATACTAATAATAGACTTGGCTACGGGTGTAGCTCAAAGTGAAGAAAGAAGAGAGAGGGAAGAAAAAAATAAAGTAAAACACATAATAAAATTGTGAAAATGCAGCGCAATAAAGATTGGTAACAAAGACGAGCAATAGCAAAAGCATGTATGCCAGGGACAATGTAGTATTTGAAAAATAAGACTTAAACAAAGAAGGCATACGACCAATAAAATGTCAAGAAAAACAACAGTAGAACAAAACTATACAATACGTCAAACATAAAGACAGATAAAACCAGACAGGGGAAGAATGACAATTGGTTAAAGGCAACGCTGAGTGAATAAGTTTTCAATTGGTAAACATGTTCACAGAGTTTGCATCTCCTATAGCCTTGGGTAGGGAGGGCCATAGTTTTGGGGCATAGTTAAAAAAGGCTGAGCTGCTAATTTTCTTAAATGTGTGAGAGTTTATATTTAAAAAAAAAGCCAGCAGCAGATATTTATTTAGGTTATGAGCTCAGGGAGTGAGAGGATTGGTAAAATAGGGTGCGGTGGAGGCTTTATGATGTGTAGATGCTGTAAAAACAGCGACTCCATCCTTAATGTGCCATAATGGATATAATGTGGAGCAACATGCCGATACATTTCAGCGTTGGTTGATAGGTTTGTTTGCCTTTTGAGCAGTTTTGGTGCCTAGCAAACCACCAGTTGATGACGATTCTTCGCAGCATGGGTTTACAGACTTTAAACTCATAAACGGAAAGCGAGCATATTACTCATTAATTATGTGACCAAGTGTAATGATTTATTTGGGCGTCAGCAGAGGCGCATCTTTAGTTCAGGTGAGGTGCTGTGACTCTACTGTAATGGGATGTGGCAAACTCTGGCCAGATCTGGATGGCTAAATAATAAAAGTAGCCTTTGGATATTGGATTTGGAAGTACAGGTAGTAGCTCTAAAAGGTGTGCGCCTCTCGATTGGTTTCTTTGGCCAGATAGCATTTGATCTCATGTTGCACCAAATAAATCAATGCTGAGATGCCTGAAAATGAAGCAATATTTTTTAATACAATGCAATCGCATGGCAGCTCTTAGACGTCTTTCCCTGGTTATTAATATGTAATTTCAATTGATATGGACATTTTGTGGGAGCTAATTAAAGCATTGCTAGCTAATGGAAAGATGCCAGGGACATCACTGGATGCCAGCTGGTTAAAGGTGATATTATTTTAAATTAAATGCAGAGATGTTAGTATAATATCTCAAACTGTCACTTTATGGGAACAAACAGGAAGGACGATGCTTTGTGAAATCTGGACACGAGTTGTTTGTAGTGATGAGGGCAATGGAGCCACCAGTATTAAATTGATCCCTGGGTCCCAATAAAGATTACGGTGAGCTTTTGATCTATCCTTAAGCAACATCATCGGGGCCACATGTTGGAATTTCTAATGAGCTCATCTCCTTATCTGCTTTCCGTACATGCACAGGAAACGCTGTAGATTCAGCCACTGCAGCACCATCGTGCCAACACAAAATGAGTGTCGGGATCACGTGAAGTTGCAGTAAGCTGCAACCTTTGTTTCTCCGACAGGGACACAGAGTAAAGTGTATAGGCAGTCAGTATATCCAAGCCAGTGGTAGGGTGTCCCACAGGATGACTGAAGGCTGTGGCCAGTGCTGTGGGTCAAACAGTAACGGAAATGTGAAGAGGGCAACCAGAGTTAAAATCCATGACAGCATCGGTCGGTCTCGAGGACGAGTACATGAGAATGCTTTTAACTGCTGGTCCCTCTTGGAGAAAAACTGAAATTTTATTAAATCAAATTAAGTGGTTGGCAGAATAAGCCAAGTCTAAGACGTCTGTGGTGAAAGAGCTTTGTAATTGTCTGCTGTCTATGTACAAATGTCTTTTTTTTCATGTACAGGCATCCATTTAGTACACACAATGGCATTGGTGCACTGGAAACCAAAACCCAGCCAGTTACATCCAACTGTTTTAAGCCTGTACTTCAACCTGCGCCACCTACAGGAAAGAGAGGTTGCTGCAGTTTTGACATTTGCACTTCCTGCAGCCAATTATGTTTTACAAATCCTGTTTGTTAGTTTTTATAAATGCTGACGTGTGTGTATCAGACCAGGCATGTCTCAATACAGCAACAGCAGAACTGTTCTTCCCAGCAACCTTTAAAGGTTGGCTGGTGTCAAATACAGCAGATAAGGGTGCTGTATCACCACATTTCTACTGCACCGCAGCCACCAGACCTCAACAAAACAGAGTGGAGAAACACGTTGCATTTCGACAGCCCAGGTGCAATACAGCATCCTAATTCTGTGCATATTTAAGGTTTATTTTGAGCTCCAACGCGGACTTAATCAGACCAAAGCCCGGACAAAAAGGCTGAAATGCCACAGTGGAAAGCACAGTTGTGATGATTTCCTACTTTATTCATCTTGTCAAGTTTCAGTCAACGTTTTGATGAAAGTAAGCATTTCTTCCTGTAGCATATTTGATTGGCATTCAGGTCAGTACCTGTGCCGGCGCGTCTACATGCTGAAGTCCCTAAAGCTCTTGTATCAATTCTGAAGCAGTGAATTTGCTCAGCTGTGACGTTGCAGGCTGCGCAACCAATTTATGTTTTCAAGGAAGCTGCAAACAGTCCACTACTCAGGCGATGATTCTTATCTTATTGTCAAAACTACATAATCTTTTAGTTTTCGAGTAATGTTATGAATGTCTTCATGGTGCTTTTACTTAAGTCTCTTGAATGCAGCAGTGGTTGTCTGGTCTGCTGGGTTGTATTTTTGATACGTGTCCTTTTTCTTTTCCCATGTTGGAAAAAGCGAAGGGTCTTAATTTATTTATTTAACGGCGGTTTGAGCCCAAGAGTTAATGGTGAATTTTCTGTACTTGGAACCAGGAAATTAGTGTCTTGGTAATGTGTTTCTTTTAGAAACAACTGTGAATTTTATGGTTCTGTTGGTAAGTGGAAAGTCTTGCATGGGGCGGCCCGCGGGGAATTGAGTTTATGTGTTTAGCCCTGCTGGCAAATGATGTTAAACGAAAATAAAATAATAAGGATTTTTAATGTTCAATCTGATGAAGTGGCTTAAAGTATGTAAGAAGACAGTGTTAAAGAGTTCACAGGAGTCAGAATTGTGTGTAGAGATCTTGCGTCTTCTGTTTTTATTGCAAATGAACCACCTGATAAGAAGTGATATTCCCCTGCCTGGGAAGTGACATGCGATCACTTAATTGATCTTTTGTGCGATACTGCTAACCGAGCGAGCCATTATATTAGCTATCTGAGGCTAATGTGTTGCTAATACAACATTCTAAGTAACAACATTGTAATTTACTGTTGGGCTAACAGGGATATGCTATATGTGTTTTACTCCTTTTATTCTTTTGTGGATTGTGTGTATGTTGACTAGATTAATTACTGAGTGGTATGTACTGTACTAATTCATTTTAAAAATACCTTTGGTCTCAATTTTATTATCATTATCAGTGATTTGTTGTCAAACTCAGTTTCACAGTTGCTCTATGAAGAAAACTTTAAAAGCCAATTGGACGCGTATTTAGCTTGCTGCGTAGCTGTGCACCTACATGCACAGTGAGGACATACTCCATTCTTACACAAATTATGGATTTATAAAAGTATACATTACAGTAGTGAATAATGACTTAAATAATTGGCATGAAAATAGCTTAATCCATTGATTATGAAATATAATCACCATTTGCAGCCTCTGTTGCTTTTATTATATATTTGACAGGTTGTCTACAGCACATTTCCCCTCATGTCTCTCTGTACATCTGTGTTGTGTGGGTGAGCTCTCTGGGACAAACACTAAGCACTTACATGCAACAGGATTTATATTAAACGAAAGGAAAAAAAACAACCCAGTATTCCGCTCCGTCTGTGTTCCTAATTTAAAAGAGGAAGGTCATAAACCTTCTTAGAAATCTTTATTTGTATGTGTGGGTTCTATATTAAGCAGAGAAACAGGAAATCAAAAGGGACAGTTTGTGTCATTACTTGAATCAACATACTGTTTTTCATGTCTTACATCCAGTACTGAGAGTCTGTTTGTACATGTAACGGTTCAGGTGTTATCTGGAGTGTCATTACATCCTAACTAAAAGCTAAAAGAAAATACCTGCAATGCGTTTGTGTATGTTTTGGCGCAGATCAATGCACATGAAGGATCATCACAAAAAAGGAAAATCCACAGATATCTTTAAATGTAAAGAAAGCTTCAGTTCCACATGAGGTTTAACCTTGAAGATTTACCCTAGGTCGTACCACATATCTGTCAGAAGCATGTATGTATGTATTTGTACATGCATGTTACAAACACATCGCTGTGCTGCTGTTTCTGTGGGGTTGCTGTACAAAATTGTTCATTATACACTCATCATCGTTTTGTTCTTGCACAAACAATGCAGTTTACAATAAAGATGGTGGAAGATTTACCACTGAAATGCTTATACTTTTTTTTAAACAATGATCCAACTGAAACTGATCCATTGGTGGGAAATCGGCACCGGCCACCAACCAAACGCTGATCAAATAGGAAAGTGACTGGCTGAATAATGATTCACTATTGAATTGGCTGGTAGATTTTCACATTTTACAAAGTTAATTTCCCCCCCATGGAAATAAAGAACAGTATTGTCGTTGGACTGCAGTGTAGAGCTAGTTACTCCTCTGTGTATGACGAGGGAAGGTGGAAGATCACATCATTATTTCTAGTCCAGACCTATTTGGCTGCTCGTCTTACGTACTTTGTTTGTATTTATTAAAAGTGTGTTTCACTTTCAAACTTACAAGAGAACGGTGGTGTTAGGATGAGGACAAAGTGATGAATTTGGCAGATGTAACACTGTCTCGAGTAGCATTGGTGGGGGTTTGCTGGAGCGTAAACTGCCCCAAATCCTCTGAAGAGCAGGACAGGGCCACTAACTCTGATAGCAACCAGGACCAGCTTTCCCGCAGCGGGGAAACGTTGCACTGCGCGTGCGCTTGTGATGCGTTAAGCCTTATCTAAGGTAACCTGACCCACAAACCCACGTTGTTAATGATATGCTGTACGTAGCACTTACCACTTTTGTATTACAAGTTGATACAGAGATGTCCATACCGTACTACAACACAGTGAAGTGTCCTGAGCTGTGTATCTAGGTCACTGATGTAATGTCGAAAATAACTTGCCTTTCCCAAAGCGATCTTCCAGGGAAAACTACATGACAAGTGATGATGGCCTATTACCAAAAGCAGTCCGTCCCTCTTGTCTTCCCTTTTAAAGATTAATAGCTCTGTCCTGATCTTTGAGTGCAAACCACGTGCCTATTTTTGGAAATCTGCACCAAAAGCGCCAATAAAACAAAGCCGATGGCTTTAAATCACATCCTCCTCCTTGTGATGTTTTTTCTTTTTTTTTAATATCCCCACTGATTATAGCACACAATTAAGAGGCGCCGAGTCGCCTCCACTCAGCTGACGGTTAACTGCAGTCCGAGGTCAGTTCGACCATGGCGCTGGGCCTGGAGTAGCACAATGAGACTTTATTTCCTGTTTTTTATCGTTCAGCTTCTGAGTCCCGGAGACACAGTTAGAGTTGTTATTTCACCACTTTGTCTGCACTTTTACATGAGTCGAAGCACATATTCAACTCAACAGATTTATCTGCATTCCGTTCACTTCTCAGCTGGAAGGCAGAACTTTGGGAACATTTAACTCGTGACGCCATGTTCTCTCTGCCATCCCAGTAGGTGGCAATTTATGCGAGCACGGGTGGTGTTTAGAATAAATATCTTTCCAGCGTTGTAGTGAATGTGAGTAGTTTGTTGAAAACCTTTTTATGCTAGTTGGTAGTACAACAGCTTGCAGAACAACTGTAAATGTGACATCAAACTGCTGCCCACCAGTAATTCTCTTGGCGCTGTTGGAAGAAGGCAATATTCTATATTTATTTTGTTTCTTGAAAACTAATGAAAAGACCAAAACCACCAATGAATTATTAATGAAGCGTATTTCACTGTGCAGCAGAGCTCTGTTCTTGTCCAAAGAGTCTTGAAATCCATGAGCCACTCAATTGTAGTGGGTGACAGGTTCCTTCGTTACAATGAACATGGGCACTGTAGTTCATTTTGGGTCAGTACCACGTATATTGTCCAGCTGCTGTAAAAACTCACCACAACACCGAATCCGTGGCTGAAAAAAGTCTCCAACAAATGCACTCTGTATTCCTGTTTGCTAAAAGCCGCAGTTCTCCACTGTTTAAGGAAATGACTTGGTCTGGTAGTGTCGCATCATCTGACCCGCATCAACTAACGGCTGTAGTGGAGGCACAGTAGCCAGGATGTGCCACTCCGGGGAGCAAGTCTGATCAACTTGCTGCTCATCTGGAGAGCTGATGTGATTGTGAATCAACACTAGGGAACATGATAGTGGACTGACTTTTTGAGAAGACACTGACAGTGTGTGGGCTCATATATAGGAAGTCAAAGGTGTGGGTGTCTTGACACGCGTCATATGCCACTGATGTCCTTTTTAAAAAAAAAAAAAAAATGAAACTATATATCGGGTCATTCCCTTCTCTCCCCACGTTTCCTTTCTGCCTCGCGTGTCTATACTATCAAATAATAAAAAGCAAAGAAACGTATTGGTGCCAGTATTATGCTTTACACAGTGTTTCTCTCCGCTGCCTTTCAGTAGGATCCAGCGTGTCGAATGTTTCCAGTGGTGTTGAGGTCCAGTAGACTGGTTCAGTGGTGTTTAAACAGACACAGCCTCTTACCATGTAACATATCCAGCACGCAGCAGGCGGCTCAGCTCCCTGTAGCAGTATCATCCCGACACCGCCTCATCCGTGAAAATCTGTGGAAATGTGAATAAACTTTAGCTGACCTGTTGCGACGTGAGCGTGGATCGATCCTGGACCCACGAGTCGCCCAGACGGTTATCTCATCAGCTTCGTGCAGCAGCTCTGACTCTCTGATGGAAAAGGTGGATCAGAGGCAGAATTACGATCGGACCATTTCCCAATTAGCACACGCGGCACAGCACCCACCCAGGGCCTGAGACAGTGGAGGGCCAGAGCAGACCGATGAATAATACAGATAGAGAGGCAGCAGCAGCAAGATAATAATGAGCAGACTGAATAGATCCACCACCGACCACTCTGTCGGGCCCCAGCTGGATGTTATACTGAGCAATAAGTCAAATGCACATCCTGTTTGCTTTTTTCCCTCTTTTACTTTCTTATTTTCTGTTCACCTTGCTCTCTCCGACTGTGTGCCACCCCTGTTTACTCTTAGTGTCTCCGGGTCATAGAAAGGCGTCTAATCACGCCACTAAATGGTGACTCGGAGTGTGTGCAAGCATCCACCCATAGCTTTTAATCGGCGATGCCATTCTAGTAATTATACTTCTGCACCACGCATAAGGCAGGCTGTTTTGGTGCAAGGTGCTGTACAATGACAGAATCTCAATTTAGTGTCACACCGAGGTTGAGAGGGGGAAAAAAACCCACCTCAAAGTATAAATGAATGATACTCTGATTAAATTAAAAATGCCTTTTCCAGGATAATATATACCGAAAGTGAGGCCTCTGAAACTGTGTGCATGCTCTGACTGAACATTTTCCACCAACGGAGTGTGTTTTTAGTGGACTAACAAGAAGAAAACCATGTCCAGTTTGTGACAGTCTCGCGTGTAGAAGCATTTTTTCTAAATTGTTTTGTAGATCTGGGATTAATTTTGGATCTGAAGTATTGGTACGGAAATGAACTATATCCATACAATGAAATGCAGTACTTATTTGCTACGGATGCAATTTTGGATACGTACTTCAAGTTATTTAAGTTCAAGCTGGAGACAGGAGTGGACTTATCAAGCACTCTACGCATGTGTTTGGGAGAGGCTTCAGCCAAACCACAGCACCACTTCTATAAAAAATTGCATAATGCAGAATATATAACCTACAAAAATAAAATTGCCTATTCACTGTCACGTTACAGCAGGTAGGCGAGAGTTAATTTCCTGAGAGGTTTTTCTTTTTCACACCTCCAGAAAAACAAAAAAAAGTAGACGGATTATATATTTTCTGTCTGAAAGCGAATTTTTTTTTTTATAAAACTCAAAATTTCCATATTTTTTAATACGCTGCGCTGTCAGAGTGGTTATCGCCGCTGAAAGCAGCTGGGTGAAAATGTATTGATTGAAAATGTCAGGTGAGATACGGTGTAAGGAATGATGAAAACATCCGAGCACCAGACCCAAAAGAAAATGACTGACTTATCTTCCATTTCCTCACCCACTCTGTTTGTTTCACGTTCCGCCTTGGTGGAAAAACCTTTAAGGGCTACGGAAGCCCTTTTTCTTTTTTCAGCTTCACCTTTTTCTGTATCTATCAACTGCATCCATTACATTAATTTTTATTATACTCCCATCTAATCTGTGTTCTCTACTTTAGGCAAGACAAGCGGGACATGTTTGTCAGGATCAAATATCTCAGTGGATTTTCAGATTCTTAAAGGGGAATGTAACCAAGTAAAATCATTTTTAAAGTTTCAAATATCTAATCTAGCTGTCTCTAATTTAAAATTCACTGCTGCCATTCGTAAGAATTATGAGAGAAATATATAATACATTAGCTGTGTCCGAAATCAAAATATCTATGCCCCCGTGCACTTGAAGGTGTCTGGATGTCTGGAGTGCTGAGGGCAAATCATCGAGTCTGCAGGGGCCTCAAGTGCACTTTCTGTAGACTCTCAGCGAGTCCACTGCACATTCAGGCTTCGCTAGGCAACAACAACAAAGAGAGGCATCTATCGGTAAAGGTCCTATGAATCATTACTTCCTTAAGAAGTAACTTAATACCAAATCCACTTTATTGAACTCAGAAATTACAAGTACAATCACTTGTAACTATATAAATGCTGAAAACAGCTGAAACACATCAATGTAGAAAGTTAAAAAGACAAAGGAGCGCCGGAACAGCAATCTGACACAGATCTGATATTTAGAGAGCAACAAATGGGAGTTTGATTTTAAAGCTCAATGTGTCATGTGGGAATTTTGAGAAATATTTGGCTTCATTAGGTGGACTTACACCCACTAGTGCAGGATGAATCATCACTGAAGATGCACTAGGTTGTAGCAGTTTTCCAGGAAGCGCAAGTGCAGATTTGACTGTTTAGATTAGTGCTGCAACTGACAACTATTTTCATTATGGATTCATCAGATGTTTGTTTTGGTGATGTCTGCAAATCAGCAGTCGAAAAAACCCAAAGAGGTTACGGTTAAGGATTTAAAAACTCAGCAATGAATCCACATGTAGCATCAAATGTACCAGTGGATGCTGTTCAGCGATGAAGCAACATGTCTGACTCATCACGTGTCCCCTCACTATGGAGTAACCCATCGAGGGTTTAATATGAATCAAATAGTAAGTGAGCAAACAATGGACCTCCAGCACAGAATAAGGAAATAGACAGATACAGGCTCAATGATTGTACTGTGCTTCTATGTCCAATGTCATGTTACTGAGCACTCAAACGTAACATGGGTACCCAGAGTCCATCTCTAATTCAGTGTTAAATAGGCACCTCTGGGGTTTTCATACTGCGATGGTTTCTGTCCTCTGCTTTGATGCTCACCACCACTGACTGGTCTATCTTTGGATATACAAATAAAATGGAGAATTCTTAAATTGGGCAATACTCCCCTTTTATATGTGAAACGCTGATTTACCCACATTTTCTCAGCTTGTGTAAGCGCGCAGCTCTGTGCGCGATTATCCGTGCATTGTGCCTCTTTTGTGTTTTCCTGCGTCTGTGCTGTGAGACGCAGGCATGCTGATGTCTGATCCAATCACTCTCAGCTCTGGTGGGCTGGAGGCCTGAAACAGCACGACGGCGAGAGGAAACAACATGAAATGGAGAGAAAGGGCTGGAGAGTGTGTGGGCTGTGCATCTATAATAATGTGTTTTGGTTTCGGGTATTGTACGTCTGTATGGCTTAATCTATTTGTCTAACTGCTTAAAGGACCTGTCTAAAACTGCAATAATGAAATACCTGATTAGTCCATCTCTATGACATAGTTTGCTCTCCATTTCTTTTGATAGAGTAGGCTGTCAAACAGTGTAATGCAATTTAAAGACTGGACTTTAAACAGTGTTGTCTTCTACAGCTGTATTCAGGTTAACCATGATGTCACTAACCTTCAAACCAGAGTCCTTAACAGTGTAGAAGATTGTTGTCGGCAACAGAGAAGACTTTCAGCAGCTGTAACAGGGTCCGAAAACAAAAGCCATTTCAAAATAAAACATGTCATTTTGAGGTTTTATGTTTTTTGTCACATAAGGAAATGAGTGGTTAAAGAAGATAACATGAACTCATAACTCCGCTAACAGTGACAAAACAACGCACAGTGTACTACTGTTGAGTTTACATGCACCTGCTTTTATGTTAATTTTCAAATTTGAAAAAGAATTACTGTAAATTACTGTACTTGGCAGAGGTTTAAAAGTCGGCATATATTGACAAAGACGAGATGTAGGCTGAAAGTAACAGTTTTGAATGCATCGACACCTACATGCGTATCTGCTTCCTCTCCCGTAAGCAGACACATGGCTCTTGCATGGCACTTCCGTCTATCACCATAGTGGCTGATTAAAAACAAACAATCACAATAGACATATTTATGGCTAAAAATCAATGTCTTAAATTTATGTCTTAAATCAGAATTAAGTCATGACATACTTATGTTTATAAAGTGAGTTACTTTTGCTCGATTAAGTATGTAACCTCGTCACTTCTCTTGAAAACAATCGCATAAAGGCAGATGAGGGAAACGGTGTATTTTAAACTGTCTTTGTAGAATCTGTAGAAGTCCAACAGAGGATAATAACAGAATCCAAAAGGTTTTTTTCTTAGTCTCATACTTTTAGTATAGTGGTGAGGCTATAATGACAAAAAGGTTTACAATGTCAACCAGTGATGTCACAGCAGTCAAATGTGCAACATACTATTATTCACTGATAATTTACTCATTAAAGAATTTAAATAGTGTTTATATTAAACACATTTCCTAGAAGATGCATTGCTGACTGATACAAATGCAGCAGTGATTCCACCTACGCCCTAATTATAAAAGGTTTTTTTACCAAGAGCCAGATTTATGTACCTGAAATCGTGGAGCAAAATTTGCACTGCACTTTCATTCAATTTGTGTGCACAATCTGTGTGAAATTAGCATCTGATTTACTGAGGGAGCAGCTCATCTCGCAATCAGTGATGTGGGCGGCCGCCTAGGGGCTTTCCGCGAGTGAAGAAGAACCTTTCAGATGTAGGACTGCTTTCAGTTTAGCAAGTTCAGAAAATAAATCTCGATGTGCTGTATACAGTATACACTTTTAATTTCACAAAAGACCACAATTAAACCCTGACTTGGAAAATAATATAGACTGTTGCTAGATATCTGTTGCTCGTATAATAATAACATGGAGTGACATTTAAGATGCACAAAGGAAAAAGTGCGAGCTACCACAAGATGCATGTCGGATAAAGTAAGCGCCATTGTGCATTAGCGTTAATAGGCGCACAGCTCGCTGTCCGCTCCTCATTTGCCATTATAACATGGTCAGATTTGTGTTGAGTTATTTTTGATCGCGGCTCTCTTTTATTAATAAGATGCTATTTTTGGTGCTTGATCTAATTCAGTGTAAATTTATACAGAACACAGGTTGGATGAAATGCCTCACCAGCCTCAGTTTGGGAAAGTGTACACTACATGCAATATGAGTATAACAGACAGACAATGGCTAGAGACAGACAATTCATGAAAAGGTGAGTAATCTATGGACAAAAAACGCAGAAATAAATGTCCAAATACTGGGACATCGTAAAGACGACCATCCTTCCATGAATATTGGTGCGAAAGCTAAGAAGGAGCTGCAGCTGCTCACACGATGTTGAGAGCACTGGGTGTCGACATGTTCAGCCTAACTGATGCATCCGAGCAATCAGCTGGCACACCTGGAATTTATTAGCTGTTGTTACCTGCTTCTGATGATCGTTGACGGTAAGTAAGTAGGTTTTCAAACGAGAAATTTGCGTTGGTGTTTTTGGTGCATGGGAAAAATCACAGTAAGGGAATCCAAAACAGAAAAAACAAGTACTGCAACAGCCAAGAATCATAAATATAAAATACAAACATTTACAATAAAAACATTTTAAAACATATATATCACATTGTGCTATACAACGCTGTGCATTGTAAAGTGAAAATAAGTAAATCCATCAGGGTGTTTGGTGTGGAGTCCTGACACTGAAGCATTAATCCACCACACTGAAAGCTGGGGTTTGGCAACCTGATGATGTTACTGCGTAGGTTCCAACTAAAGTTTAAAATATAATATTTTGTCCTAACAACGCCCATAAACAACTGCTCCATATCGGAGCAAACTGAGTGCATGGTAGGAGACTCCAAAGCATTTGTCCTGGCAGATATCCTGATATTTTCTCTTCTCTTTCATCGTTTTTACAACAATACCTCCTTTCTTATCCGTTTCATTACGCTCCCAATTTCTCATCCTATCTTCCATGACACTTACCTCTCCTTGCCTATTTCATCATTTCAGGCCCTCTGTGTCTCCTCTTGCTTTGATATATGAGATGAAATGTATGAATACATCTTTGGAAGGCTGGAACCCAGACTGTCTGCACCGCTCTCATTACTACATGAATGCGACTGCTATGCCTGCACATTAACTATGAATTGTGCTTAAATGAGATGAATACAGAATGGTATTATACCGGTATAAGCATACACGCCATGTTCACCCAGAGCTGGCTATTCTTCACTGGTTTAAAAGCTTTGCATCACACACTCACTTTTAATCAGACAGAGGTCATGCGGTGTCAGATTGCAAAAGTGTTGAGACGAGCGGGCAGACAGTAATGAAGATGTGTTTTCGGCCTTCAGGGTGAATACATACTGAAATAGTCTTGTCCTTGTCCATTAGTCCTTAAACACACTGCCTCTTAATATTTATGATGATTATGATTAATTGACGTTGCGCTGTTGTCGAAGGTTTGGGAGATCCTGCTCCGAACGGCTTTCTGAGAACCATCCGTCAGTCAGACTCCCAGGTGATCTGTCTGAAGGCAGCCAGGTTTGTCAGCCAGTATGGAAACGCTGGAATGAACAACGGGTTCAGGAAAAAGACGGTGGGGTCGGTGGGGCGAAGGCCATGGCAGGTGACAAATGGTATTGATAGACAGAGGGGATATAGGGGCCGACTGGATGGCTTCCCCATCTCATTCTCCTCCTTTCTCTGCTTCACTCTGAGAATCGATCCAGGCCTGCAGGCTGACTGCAGCGAGCACGAGAGAGTCACGCATCCTTCAACCCCTGTCCTGGCCATTACCCACTAATGTGATTTCCCCACCCTGCACCCGTCCTTCAACTTTATCTCTGTAAGCTTGGTTTGTTTGGGAAGATGAAAACTATTTTGATGGCTCCAATTATCTGCACTCAGGTGCCTGAAAATGCTCCTCTGCTCCTTTTTAGACAACACTAAAGTGAGTAATTTGGAATGCCTGTGTGGGTGTGGGTTGACATCTGGTAGTCGGCAAGTTACTCATTCTTAGAAAGCCTAAAATAAGTCAACAATGGCAAAAACCTCCCAGCAGTTACAACAGATGCTCATATCCAGCTGTTAATCACAACAGAGTGCAGACAGGTTTCATCATGCTTAGAACGTCGCAGCGACTAGTTTCCGTTTTTGTTTTGACTCCAAATCTCTAATCTGCCTGTATGACACGTTACAAAAGCTGGGTGTCGTTTGAAATATTTTATTTCCAAATATTAATTCGAAATTGGTAAAATATAAATGTTTTTCTGCAACTCTTCTTTTTGCTGAGTAATATAAGCCTTAGCTGTTTAACATTCTCCAAACACAAGCAACTATATCAATAACTTATGAGTTTATGTGACGTTGTTTAGAAGCGCCGCTTCACTTGCAGCTTATTTGGGCAGCTATGCCAAAGAAATTATGCACGCTAATGCAATCGAGTACATATTTCATTGTGGTTAAGAGCAAAGAAAACAAAAGTATTGACCTCTAAAGAATATTTCTGGTTTATTTTTACTGGTTAGGACAACATAGTACCAGCCAAAAGACTTACTGGGAACGTGGCAAAAAAAAAAAGACGACGAGCGGATTTGACTAAGTTAACTTTAGACAAACTTCCAGGTTAGCCGAACTTAAAGCAAACGACAAAATTATTACCCGACCAACTATACTTGCCATAGTTGTGTGTGTGCAGTTTTGTGTACAGTGAGAGATTGTTAAAGATATTCCAAGTGGGCTCATTTTCAGTTTAAAGTAAATAAATAAACGGATTTCTTGATGATCTGGCTAAACGGCTAGATGTTTGTTTACAGCCTGTTGGACTTTCCTGTAGCAATGTTCCTGCCTTTCCTGATCTGCTTTATCGTGAAGGATAGAAACGTTGGCCAAACTGAGCTGGAACTCCACGCCTCTGGTGATGTGAGATCAATCGGTGGTCTTCTGATGTGGACCAGTTGAGCCAGTTGAAGGCAGCATCTCTCTCTTTCTCTTACGATCATTACTTTTGTTGGAATTCATTTGGGAGTTGAATAGTCATTCAAGAACCATTCGTTTAAACAAAAGAAAGAGAGACTCGCACATCCCCATCTCCGGGGGCGAGACTTTGAAGACTGTGTGTATCAGCTTTGATCCAGTGTTGAGGTTGTTTTCCAATAATTTCAACCTGACATTCCCTCATGAGGTGTTTGGATAAACAAGTGTGAGATGCTTTTTATGTTCAGGTTTTTTAAAAGTGAAAGTGGTTTCAAGGAAGGGTAGAAACAGAGAATGCTTCTTTCAGTCCTCCATGATTGATCAAACCACCTTTTCATTTTTTCTCCTTTCACTTCCTGACACATCCACTCTGTGTGTGTCAGTCTCTAACTCCCTAAACTGCATCTATTATTTACAGACTCTGAGCATCCACAAGTTCCCTCCCGGAGGCCAAGTCTTAACACAGAGCCGGAATATGGATTCAGGTTCTGCTGTTAATGAGTTACTGCTGCGGCGCAAAGGAATCATCATGCGTATGCTAAATGGTCGATTTCATGTAGTTTATTTGCATTTTCTTT
>JAVQJF010058336.1:0-31641 GCA_036023855.1 Gadopsis marmoratus
AACCCTATCTTGTGTTTTTCTGGCCCCCTTTAATTTTTTTCTCTTAAATTATCAAAAAAAAAAAAAAAAAAAGTTCACCTACAAAAAAAAAAAAGCCACTAACAAAACTGAGTGGGTGAGACTGTGTCATATTCATGTAAAATGCAACAAAGTCTCAATTGTCAACACTTCTCCTCACCCACACAAGTACCAGAATTGAATTCCTAATTACAGCTGCACATGATCTCTGACAGTAACTCTGCCATTTATGTTTCACGGCATATTTATCACTTTAACCTTAAGACAGGGAGGAGGAAGACGCTGAGGCCTTGTTGACATTAAAGTCGCCTACAAACACACACCTGCTCATCTTTTCCTCACACACACACACACACACACACACTAATGTTTAGCTAATTAGACTGACAGTTTTGTTGCCCACAGACATCTAAAAAGGTGGGACATCTAAAAATGAGGTGTGCCTATTATATAGTTAACAACCATTCCAAAGACTGTTAAGTGCTACTCGCATGCTTTGTCCCTCACACTTATACAGTCCTAACGCTTTTGTGTGGCTTTAAGAAGGTGCAAACTGTCGACTCCGTTGACGTTAAAAAGGACAAAATTCATTACGGCAGCTCAAATAGCTTCATCATTTTGGATCACAGACTCGCATTTTCTCTTTCACTTATACTCCTTCACAGCAGCCATCTCTGCCAAATCCCGATCATGATATAGAGGCTTGTAAAGAGTGCAGACGCTCCGTGCCAAACTGCAACATAGACCGCTCCCAAGCTTCGCTGGAAAAAAGGTGCTAAAAAGTCCAAAGTGTGGGAGAGACTTTGCAGCACAGTACATGAAAGAATATTAAGTATATATAAATGGACAAAGGCAGGGTCAGCTGTATTACTAAATGTGGGGATGAATATAAAAACCTCAGAAACTACCATTCTGACAAATAGATTCTGTAGCACTTTTGTTTGATGTGGACAAACCCCCCCCCCCCAAAAAAAACAGGGGCTTCATAAGTTGCTGCCATTATACGGTATGTCTAATTACTACAGAAGGGTGAATTAACAACCAAATGATCTATCTGACCCAAATGCCACATTATAATGTAGCCCTTTAAATGTTACACACACAAAACATTAAGAACCAATGACCACTGAAATTCAAAAGTTCTGTCGAGCTGACATCCAAATATCACAAGGCAATTGGACCAAGCTGGCCAACTTCCACCTGAGCCTGCTCCTGGGGTGGAATGACATCTGCTAAAAAAAATTAAAATAAAAAAATAGAACAAACATTGATGGCATGGTATGATAATAGCTATGTTTATTAATCTTACAATGGCAGTGTGGGTAGTTGATTTCACTTACTGATGTTTATAAAGTCAAACCCAGCAAAACACTGTCGCCGTTTGAGGTTATCCATGTTTCAACCGATGCTGAAATACAGGGTTTGAAATGGATAGAAGGGACGAAACAGTGATGGCAAATCCAGCCCCCCCAAAAATATACACGGCTGACAAATAAATCTATATTTACACAGTACCAAGACATGCATCCTTTCTTCCCTATTAATAATGCAGATACCTGCACAGCAAGTTAGCAACAAATAGACCACTCACTTGTTATTGACACAACCATCTTTGGCCCATTAATACAACTTTGCAAATGTAATAAGGTTTGTCAAATTCAATCTCCAGTGTCTGAGGCATTTCTTTACGTCAAGGTGGCTACAGTCCATTTGTGCATAGATGTTGCATGCCTCATAAACAGCATATATACCTTGTTGGTGGTTGAGTAAGAGGGATTTATAAATGCAGGTATTCAACCTCACTGCCCGTCATAAAAGCAAATGCTCACCAAGCAAAACGAAGCAGAAGGAACATTTTCAACCCACTGCAGATGCAAAAATACCCAATACAACTGCTGCACAGATATCCAAAGGATTAAATGATCACGTGCAGCACATGCATGAATGAGCAAGCAATGAAGCGCCCAATCAGTGGGCCAGTCACTGTGATTATGAAAACCCCACACTGCTATAGCGAGATGCTTCATTAATAAAATCTAATCAGTACTGGCTCAGATATTGCATGGGTTGGTTAAATAAAGTGTCTGCCACAGTCCTTCCTTTGAAAACACAAAGACAACAAAGCAAAGCCATGGCAGCCAGACAAGAGAGAGAAATCAAAAGCACTTACAAACAAGTCTACAAAATCAGCTGTTTACACATAACATCGGATTTTCTCGTGAGCTCTGGCTTGATGATATCCACTCTGAGCTCAAACCCTTTTTACAGAGAGCTGAAGTCACTTCCTGCAGCCGTCAGTGTTGCCAGGCAACTTTGTTCACGTTGTATCAGGAAATGCTGTGGCCTGCAGTGAGTTCAAAGACTGCGCCGTTTCTCTGATATACTCAGATGGCGGCTGTTGATAATGGAAGATGGGGGAGATACGCACAGACAGCAGGATGAAGGGGGACAGAGCGAGCCAGCACTATGGTGCCGCCATTAAGACCAGATGAGAGCCGAGGAATAGCAGGTGTGTGTGAGGGGCGAGTGGAAGAAAAATTTGTGTGCGAGAGTGGGCGAGCATACAGAACCACGAGTGAGGACAATATTGTATTTCACCCAGTGTGTCTATTTATACAGAATATCTTTCTGTGTGTATATCAAGTGTGTTTTTACAAGAGTGGCAGCATTTCTGTGGTCTGGTCTAGGTGTGTAGGTGCAAGCAAAAGCAGGAGAGACCATATGTGCACACTTACTGTACGTACACACACACGATACAATAGCAGATTAATGTCCGGAACACTATGCCATTACATTTCAATGAGCTGTGGATTAGAATGAAGAGGCTCTAATTACACTGCAAATTGGACTGAACACATTAAGGTGTCTGAGCGCATACCTGTGAGTGCTGTACTGAAAGAATTGGAGTCCGAATGTCTCCACAAGAATAGTAAACTACGAAAAACTGGCCACTTAATATATGGACCTGGACCTGTTGTGTGCGTTTGTGTACGGACAATAACGGCGGTTTTATGTCCGCACACACTGCACCATCTCCATCATTCTCTATTCTTTAAAAAAGGACCACAGAACACAGAAAATAAAGCCGGCCGAACACCGCCTACCAAACACACACACACACACACTAATAATACCGGACTAAGTAGCAAAGTTCAGCCTCAGCGTTGCTTGGGGAGCAGGTTTCAATACCTGCAGTGAGAGCTGGGCTTAGCTCTGAAGTGGAAGCCTTCACTGTGGGGACTGACAATGTGAAATGCAATCACAACACATAGCAGGGAAATGCAATAAGGGAGGGAGGGGGCTGTCTGGAACAAGCACAAATGGAAGAGAAGGCAGACAGAAAGTGAGACCCCTGGTGATAATCTGCAAATGCTGCAGGTTTGATCCTTCAGCAGCGTGGGACTTCTTACTGTATACAGGTCTGTGTTGCCATCTTCTCCAGTGTCTAAACGGATCCAGGAGAGACTGCTTCTACTGTTCGTGCAGAGGTCCCATGGAATAAACACTTAAACCTTCCTGTACCTTGTTAATTGTCTATTAAATCACACTGTTGCTGTTATTTGATTGTCAGCTGTTAACAGGGTGTCGTCGAAGTAAAGGTTTCAAAAGAATCTAGTTAATTTTTAACTCCTCATATCTATGAATATCTGATCTGGCACTATATGAAATATGGATTGTGTCATCTAGCCGTAATAGCGGACTATTATTAATTTAAGAATTGCTTTGTAAAAATAATATTTATTATTAATATAAGAAGCTGCAGTGGCGGTAGGTGACCTGACATCTTAACCTGCCACAGCCAACATTTAGCAGGTGCCATTTTCCTTCCCTGTCCCCCTGGCTATAGCTTAAAAACAGGCCGACATAAATGTGGTATTGGTCTTCTCATCTAACGCTCGACAAGAAGGCAAATAAGCAAATTGCCCAAAATGGCAAACTATACCTCTAATGCAAAAGAAACACCTAACATGCTTTCTAAACTAATATCACTTGTTCACCCAATTTCCATGTTTGCTGCCGTTATTAATATGACTCATGTTCTTATTAACTACATGTGTATATTTATGATCATATTTCTTTATCATTTCCCCTGCATCCTGGCTGAGGAGGAGCCCTGAGCTTCAAACATGTTTAGCGTCCTTCACCAGCCACTTTTGTTTACGAGTGTGCATTAAAAAGGTGTAATGAATATTCTATTCTTCATTTTGTACACATTTAGTCGCAAATTGAGCACGCAACCTTGACAGGCAGAAACAGAAATATGTTACTGATGCGGGCAATTATGTATAGTTCTATGACATGAAGTAAACACTGAAATGTGGCTGCAAATAGAGCTCGACACTCAAATCATTTAACTAATCTTAAATTCAGGGTTTGGCAACAAGAGAAAATCCTCCTCCTGCATGCAACAACAACAACAACAAGAGTAAGTGCTCTCCCATAGACAGCACGTCACAGTGGTGCCTGTGTGATGGATCTGAAACATGTCCTTGTACTGAGTCAATTGAGGTCCTCTCAAGAATAGTAAACGGGTGTGTCCGTGAGCGTGTGCATATTGTACTCTTGTTGCTACCCGTCACACACACACACACGCACACACACACACACACACACACACACACACAGTGTCATTTACGGAGCGCCATCACGCTCTCGTTTCAAATGATAATATGCAGAGAAAAGTCATGGACAAGATCTGCTGCTCTTAAACACATACACAGGGAGACGTGGTTCGTCATTTTAAGCAGACAAGCTGGGCTATGTGATTACTGCAGAAAAGAAAATCACTACTGGAGCAAGGTCACATCGTGAGCTTTGCATAAGGTTTCTATCTATGACCATTTCAGCGTCATCAAGGTCATTTCTTCAGCAAATCTCCACCCTTGTCTCCATCCTCCTCTCCTTCTCTTCACATCTACCCATTCTTCAACTTGGCCATTACCTGAAAAGGCCATTACTTGGAATCTCCTCTGAGAGATGAGGCTTGACTTTTAAGTGATGCCGTCATAGTTGAGCCAACTTTTTTGCAACACTAAAGCCAGACAGCTGTGATATGGATGATTTTAAAAAGGCTAAATACGAGCTGAGCTTTCACTCTGCAGGGAATGTTTTTGCTTCTTCTTTTTTTTGGTACCTAATCTGACTGCACAATTGGTGACAATAATCATATTAAATTATAAAGCACAAAATTGCTCTCGAGGAAATGCACTCAAAAACTGTTCAAACATTCATTTCCAGAACTGCATGTACTGTCTGCACTCTTGACATCTATTTCCACCCATTTTCAAATTGAATCTTCATTTTCACAGTTTGGCAGAGCACTAACGTCCCCTTCATTTGAATCACAGGTAGACGGCACATTAAAATTCCTGGTGAGAATCCAGTTGTTTTGCAGACCAATTAGAGATAGAAAAATGAACAGTGGTGGGAATTTGCTCAGACTTTAGAAATACGACCCAGTGCTTGAGTAGCCTCGCCAGGAATGACATTTCAGTTTCAGTGAGCCATTTCTCCTTAAGCCTGCCAACTATTTCTTTTAACGAGTGGTCAAAACCAACACTTCACATTCAACATGTCAACACCTGCCTCGACATATTCTGCTTCCTAGTGAATAAGCTGCCTCAACGTCAGGCTAGAGCCATATGAAGATTTAACATTATTTTAACACATCTATTCATTTTGTATGCTCGATGATTAAAAACATTATGTAGGGATTGTCAAAACTTTAATTTCCTTTACATTCATGCAGGATTTCATCAGTTGGTCTAGTTAACCTGAAACTTGCCTGTATTACACTGAAATAAATGCGTCCGATTGGTATTGGCCAATACCACAACACAAAGACGAACGTACCTGTCTGGCGAGGGTGACAGCATCTGCATGAAGTCGGTCTCTCAGATGAGGGTCCAGTTGGAAAGCCGGTGCAATCTCCACAACCTTAAAACAACAAAAACAGCCTTTTATTGATAATGGCACAGTGACCACAACACTGCCAGAACAGAAATGTCACGATAAAAAACTACAACAATAGAAATCAGCATGATCTACACCTTCAAACCCTGCATCTTGAACAGCTCTATTAAAATCATTTTGACACTTATGGTAGCATCTGAGTAAAAACATGCAAAGAAAATTAAAACAGTTTTGATTAATTTAGCCTGACACCAAGGCTGGAAACACTTCTCCAAATTCTCTGGGATGTTAGCGCCGCTTTTAACACACCAGATCTCAAATGGTTGTATTAATGTACCACTGAAGGAAAATCTGAATTTAATATTCATAGACAACGTGTTAAGATACAGTAATTATTAACTCTACTCTATTATGCTACCCTGCATCCCTTTCATTTAATGGATATTACATTATTTGAGGCTCTCTACCATTAGTAGCTACAAATGGAATTTGGAAAGTGGCCACTGAATGCATTGTCTTTTGCACTGCAGAACATGATCCACTATCTTCACTTACTCTGTCTGCCAGTTGGTACTGGTCAGGTAGTGTACAGTAGGTTTATCAGCACTTTTTTGGGGCAACCGTGTTGACGAGAGCTGGGAGGGTGAACCACAATATTAAAAGTCGCAGGCCATAAAGCCAAAACAATGTGCTGAAAGACATTAAAATGCCTTGTACAACTGAGTCGGGTGACCATTCTCTATTGGTTCATCACTACAAGCGGCCCTTTCCCATTCCACAGTCACTTAATCCATTGTTAATAGGAGAGTATCAATTAGTGCAGTTTTAAAGATGCACTCACTGGCTTTCTGTAGCGCTTAATAGTGCCCCCAAACCTTCTCCCAGATCACAACTGAGTCTTAAGACAGTAAAAGTACCACACACTAACATTTAGTAAATACTATCATTGGTTTGCATTTTTTCCCCTGACACACTATGTGTCACTTTAGCTTCAGCAAAACAGACGGAGTGAATCATCTGTAGTCACATTCAGCCTCTCATTTAGTCTTGCCACAGCTGCTGGCTGTGTGTGGGGTTCGCAAACATAAAAACGCAATCTGAAATGTTTATCAAACCCCCCCCCCCCCCCAAAATACTTTCCAACTACGCACTTCAAAGATTCCAAGAAGAAAAAGCTTAAAATATCCTATCGACGCTCTACCATCCCTAATCTATTTTCAACTATTCTCACTATTCTTGTTTCTGAGATTCAGAAAGATCTTAGATAAGGGCAAAGGCAGATTCTCACAGGCTCACAGAATCAAAGAGCAGCAGCTCGGGCAAGAGCAGAGCCGCTAATATGATTATCATCTATAATTTGATTAAAGGGAGAAGGAAGAAAGTGATGAAAACACATGATTGAAACTGCTTTGAGGTGACAATATGTAATGAAATACTACACGTGTTAATTAGCCTTCTGTGATGAAAGCATTGTTATGTTGAGTTGAAGATTAGACGACAATTTCTATTTTCTCTTTCATGTGGTATTCAGACATTTTTGTTATTTTGACGATCAGGTGATGCTGTAATGCCTCGTTTTTTTCCAGTATCGGCCAAACGAATCTGGAAAACCAGCCCTGGCTAATGAATGAGAATCAACCTTAAAGAAACGTTTCTTGTTGATCCAAGTTGATTTGGTGGAGAATTATATAGCTGCTGCAGTTGTTGCCAAGACTCCTATTCACACAGCATAAGCAGTGGCTAATTGTATTGGTATATAATCCTTTTACCCCCTGCTGCTCAGGGCATCTATCATACCCAGGGCCACGAGTGCAAAAATATTCACTGCTATAAATGACAATATTTGTTCATATGTTGCTTAATTGGTCTGTTTGCTGAATATACAAAAGGCCGTTGTGTTTTATGTCCCTTTTTATTTAGGCAAACTGCAGTGCTTGAGGGTGCGATTCCTGCTTATGACCTTTGCTCCATGCCCGCCCACCATCACCATCCACTTCATGCTAATCTACCCAATACAGCATGAAGATAATCTTAAATAAATTCAAACATTAAGTTGGGTTAGATGAATTTTTAAATGAGGACTTCACCTTTTGGTGTCTCCGCTGAATGGAGCAGTCTCTCTCGTAGAGGTGGATGACATTACCATATTTATCGCCTGGAGAGAGAGAGAGAGAAAGAGAGACAAGGAGAAAAATAGGTGAGAAAATAACACAGATGGAACAAAGACAATTATGAGACAATCAGGGGTATGAATAAAAGAAGTTGTCGAATTTGAACAAAGTAGGAGCGAAAGAAACATTCTTTTATTCCAGATTCACTGCGAGACGTCCACCGATGGCCAATTTAGCGCTTTGGAAATCAAAGACGGGCAGGGTCAAAATTCTGACTGCTACGGCCTGCAGGGCAACGGTCATGTGGCAGACAAAGGCATCAGCAGCTGGACTAAATGTACTGTAAAGCATGAAATTAACTTGAACACAACAGTTAAGAATCCTGTCAACAGCCAACTTAAAGGTCTTCACCGATTTTTCCCGTAAGTACTTTAATGTGTAGAGAGTCCAGCCAAAGACTGGCCAGAGAAATGTCTCATTAAGAAAAACGTGCAGCCCAGCCAAGGATGATCTATATAACGTCACATTGTGGACTGCAACTAACATTTATTGTCGTTATTGATGAATCTTTCAATTATTTTCTATTGTTTACACTACATATAAAAAAAAAAAAAAGAATCAGAAAATAGTGAAACATTTCCAAGATGATGTTTTCAGATGTCTTGATCAGTTAGAAATCTCAAGCATATTCAGTTTTCAATGACATGAAACAGGGGAAAGCAGAAAATCCTCACATTGGAAGCTGCAATCAGAGAATTTTGGCATTTATTTATCGATTGCTGCGGCTCTTGTATGTCTGCATGTAATAATAGCTGTCACAGCCAATGAGGGCCGGCTGGCAGTAAACATGCTAGCAGAATAGCTCACTCACCAGTGCTCGCTTGACTGCCTCTACTGGCCATGTGACCCTTTGTCTTGCAGATATCACTGACATTTATATACTTCATCTATGCTAAGTCACATTTTTGACTAAAGTTAAAAACAATGCCAGCACGATGGCCAAAGACTGTTGTGTGCTGCACTTTGGAATATGAGAGTGGGGCAGGCGGATGATGCCACAGCTCTACTTGCATCTTTGCTTTTTTGTCTTTATATTATAGTGTCACAATTTATCACATTTATCGCAAAATCTGACGTGTAAAAATTGATACATTAGTCTAACACAGATTATTATAATAATAATAATAATAAGGGACCTGAAAAGGAGCATGGATGAATAAAAGTTGAGAGAAAAATGCAGAGGCATAACAAACTAAATGATACGTTGGGAGACTGGGGAGGGCACAAGAGAGAAAAGAAAGGAAGCAGCCAAAAGGCGAGAAACTGGGAAACATTAAACTGAAAGTGAAGGAGGGAATGCAGAAAAACAGATGGCTGGCAAAGGCATGGCTTTTAACAGGTTTTTCAGAAAATTCACAAAATCCCTGCATGCCCTAAAGACAGTAATTAATCACAGTGACCACACACACAGAGAACAACACCTGAAACACACACACAAACACATCCATGCCAAACCAGAGACGGCTCTATGCCTGATCAGACGCATTTACAATGTACACGGGAAAATGCACGCACAAATACACATTCACATTGTACTGTACAGTATACTCAAAGTGCAGACGCACTTCCTGTAAGTGTGGGTGTTGAATTTCAGTTCTATAATATTGAGTGGTTGTAGAGTTCCATTCCCTATAATACGAAACAGTGGCTGGAAAATCACGGACTTCTACACTTTCTTAATGAACTTTGATCAATTCACCCAAACACAAAACGGACGCATAGTTAAAAGGAAAGTCGTTGAGTGCACTTACCAAGGATCTGGACTTCAATATGTCTTGGCTTTTCAATAAACTTCTCAACAAACAGGGCTCCGTTCCCAAAAGCCGTCAGGGCTTCAGAGTAGGCCCGCTGGTAATTCTCCTCAAGTTCCTGGCAAACAGATGAGAAAAATCCATACATGTCTGAGTTAGTGCTACTGTTCAAGAAGCAAGAGAGTGGCGGCAAAGAGTTAGTGGGCTTCTCAAGGAGTTGTAGTGCTATATTTCAAAGCCCTTTCATCTATCAGGTGAGTTAGCTTTATTTAGTATAACTTTTATATCCTGCGATAAACTTTTATTTCCCTTCTCCATCATTCACATAGGTTATGCGGTTGTCACCATGTTTCTTGCCTTCTTTTGACACAAATATTTACACAGCCTTAGGGAGCAAGATACTATGCAACATCTCTGGGACCAGGCTGAGGGAGGTCACGGCCGAGCATGTTGAAGGTCATGACTCAATCTGTTTGTCAGTCTGCGAAGTCCCGCTAGCCCACCCAGTCTCCTCTGTTGGGGAAAGACTGAGTCACCATCATGCCCCCTTTCCCTGTGCCTTGGGAGAGGATACCCGAGCCCAACCTCAGCTGTCATTGCATAGCCTTGAGAAAAGATGCTCTTGGTGGCAAAACAACCAGGTGCTAAACGCAGTAGATGACATCAGCATCGCCAAGAGCATGCCTGCGTTTTCGTCAGAGCGGCTTCTCAGAAAAATGCGTGAAAGGAAAACTGACCAGAAATTGTGCCACTGTGCTAAAAAAAAAGAAGCTAAATTTAAGTGCCTTTATACAGTATGTTTAACCTCATCTCTTCATGATCATGTGTCGCACGTGAGAAGATGCTACCTAAACCTGTGAACTGTGCCATCTTCCTTTCTCCCATTGTTTGGATTTTCAATTGAGCAAATCTGCAAAGCTAACCTAAAACATCACAATCGACATTAGTCCTCGACAAAGTTCAGGGGTACATTGTAGAGCACCAAAGATCAAAATAGCTCTGAAACTATAAATCCATCGACAGAAACTAAATCTAAAATAAAATTATTTTCAAAATTGATTCACTGATTAGTTATTTTTCAACAAAAACAAAAAAAGTCAAATATTTTCTGGCTCCATCTTCTCAACTTGTCTTGTGAGACAGTAAAATGATCACCTTTGGGTTTTGGACAGCTTGACGGACAAAACAAGCCATTTGAAAATGTCACCTTGGGCTCTGGGTAATACAAACTGACTAATTAAGAGAATAACTGGCAGGTATATCAATAATGAAAATACTCATTAGTTGCTGCCTAAATTACAAATTATGTCAATCTCCACTTATCTTCCAACACCTAATGAAATTCACTGCAAAATATACCTTTCAGATGAGATCATAATGGTTTACAAATGTGACTACAATTGTCAGGTCTTGTTCAGAAAAAATAAGACGGAAATGGAAAATGGAAATAAACCTACCATATGATGAAATGGGTCATTTGTTAAAACATAAGAAGCCACTGAAAAGAACACTTAACACTTGTGCTTGGTAATTAATAAGGGTTGGAAAAGGAACCGAGAGTCACACCGAGCAAAATTGTCAAATCACTGGTGCACCTCTGTTTCTGCAAATGCCAGGAAAGACTTTTGTAAGACTCGGAGCTAGCAGAATTCCATTTGTACTCCTTCCACATCGGTTCAGTCCGTCTGTCAGGTTTGGCCACTGGAGCTTTGATACATGCCGTTCTCCATTTTCTCTTGCTCATCGGGAAAGCACATCACGTCGAACTCTGAGCAAAAATCCGGCACTTTAATTTCTGCCTTGCTTATCAGTAAACATACACATCTCATCCTACAATATGTTGGGAATAGTTAGGCCCACACTCTGTTAATTCAGCATACAAATGACCCAGAGGCTGGCCTTAATGGAATAATAAGTCAACCTACACATTGTTGCTTGGGGTCCCAACGGTACAGAGAAACCTCTTTACAATTTCCTCACATCATATCAGCTGGAGTTGCTAAGGCCCCAGTGACTCAGCTGAATAACTAGAAATGTCAACAACTAATTAATTAGACTGGGGTACAACTCAGAAAAGGTCATACTTTTCAATGGATTGCTGACTTGTGAGGCTCAATGACTACAGTACAACACACCACTGCCACTCCTTGTGTAGTCCGTGGAGTCAGGTTTCTGAAACACTGTGGCTGACACCGACTAGAGTCATTTCAAATGTGATGCGCTTCTCTGGGTCAAGGGTTTGGGGACTGTCACAGCCAGTAGGGCCACCCTACCAGCAACAGTAAAAAGAAATTTAATAACTGAAGCATCTTAATTTGCACTTCGCACATACAAGTGTCAAACCAGAACTCCCAAGTGCTGCTTTAAAAACTGAGCTCACTGCCAAAAAAGGCATGCAGAAACCTTGCCAACACCACCAACAGCTCAGTTGGCACGGATTAAAGCTTGCTAACATGATAAATGGTGTTTTAAGGTGATACAGTTGGCAATGTCATGCTGTGAAAGCTTTTCTTATCTTGGAGTTCTGGCCCAGAACACAGAAGTACATTGTGCATATCCTGCATGGCTAGTGGGAAGACATGTGTTTATCTGTACTTCACGTGATCACATACCATCAAAGCGAATTTCAGGATGATACCAAAACTAGCCACCTGAAAAAGTGGAAAACTGTTGCATAGTGTTGCTATGAAGCATGCATGTGAAAATGACAAAAAAGGGAGTACAACTATTTTAAATGAAGTTACAGCAATGATTACAGAATGATACAGGATTCGTACCGCTTAAGTAAAATTCAAGCACTTTTGTACGTAAAACCAACCATTTCCAGACTCTTGAAGCCTTTATCATCACATCTAAGTTGTTACTGTAAATACCAGGAGACAAACAACTAATTTAGCGATGAAAAAAAGATTTTTGAAGATTGTGTGGATGAAACACCTGATTATGTGGAAAAATTGATTTTTCTAGGAGTATATTTTAATTCAAGCATATTGCTAACCTTGAAAACATTTTAAAATTCGGTCCATAACCTTATTTATTGCGACTTACATACTCTTTGTTTTAAAAAGCCAAAGAAATAAAGAACAGTAGATGCTAATAGCCCAGAAGGATGAGGAGGTGGCGATGCTCTGTGCAGCTCTGATTCACCACTGATCTCTGCCCTCTTCTATCTGATTGGACAACAAGCAAGTTTGACAAACTTTAGAGGCAGAAATGAGGGGGAAAGCTGCGCGACCACACACGCCGCCTCCAGTGCCCCCACTACTGCTGGCAAGAGAAGCAAAGCTGCCGTCAGGCCTCCGCTGAAATAAACAGGGATGACAACTTGCCTATTCCTGATTTCTACGGGCCTTAAGGAGTTCCATTTTCCCTTAGAGACACATATTTTGGATAAAACCATCAACTATAGGATATTAAAACCCTTCTCATATACTGAGGTCCGGGGGGGAAACTTAAAAATGTTGTATTGGTGCTATTTTACCATTAATAATGTACAACATTTAGTAACAACAAAATAGAAAAAAAATAACATAATTACCCTCCCTTTGAAGCATGGCAAGTGAAATAGTATTATTGGACCTGCTTGGCCCAGTTTCCAGTAACAATCAGCTGGTTAACTGTTTTTCCTGGGGGCTAAAACCCTACAAAAAGCTTAATGAAAGGCATTTTAAGTCTCAACATAGATTAAATAACACTACCACCAGACATTATGAAGACGTACATTATGTACACTGCTCAAAAAAATGAAAGGAACACTTTGACGAAATGACGTCATTCACAGAAGTGATCGCAAAACAGCAGCGGCTGACGGGCTCACCTCGTACTCTCTGACCACCCGCATGCCGCGACCACCACCTCCGTAGGCTGCTTTGAAGATGATGGGGAAGCCGTAGGTTTGGGCAAACACTTTCGCCTCCAGCAGGCTGGCGATGGGGGAATTCGTTCCTGGGACCACAGGTACACCTAGACAGGGGTGGGATGAGTAAAAGGATATATAAGTGAGGAATGTGTTACTTTAAAGATTCCGAATGCTGTACTTTATATCATAAAATCATAGTACATTCAATTAGAGAGGGGTTTATATATCTTATGGGACTGCCAGTCACCATTAACCTCAGACTATATTTAAGCATCACGAGGTTAGACTTTGTTTCACAGCAAAAGGGAACTACTTTATGGGGCAAAATAGGAGGAGGGCGCTGTTAACTCCATGTAAATAGAGCCTAATTTTTCAGTTTGCAGTGACCAGTGGAACAAGTGAAAGGCTGAAAAATGGTTTCTAAAAATGTTCATCCCCCACAGTAAAGACAAAACGAATGCTTGGAGAGTAAAAGCCAAAGCAAATGCTAGCTAGAAATGTGGATGAAAGGGGGGTGGGGGGGGGGAGACACCATCATGACAACAAGCACCAGGGTTTATGGCAAATTTAGTTTAAATTTAATAACTTAAATAATTTTTCTGAATCTACTACTCACATCCGTCTTTCCTTTCATACCTGCACTGATGGCCAGGGAGCGCGCCTCCACCTTGTCTCCCATCTTGCGGACCGTTTCTGGGGCTGGTCCTATAAACATCACCCCTGCATCTGCGCAGGCCTGGGCAAAGTCGGCCCGCTCAGAGAGGAAACCGTAGCCTGGGTGGATAGCATCCACATTGTTGTCCTAAGGAGTGAGAGAGGGAGAGATGGAGAAAAGGTTACTTACATTCATTACATTACTGTGCGTCGCTGCGAAACAAATCCCACTAAAAAAATTTATTAAACAGAGAGAAATGCGTTCACCATTCAGCAAGCAACATTTTTGCAATTCACATTTAATTTCAAGTTTGTGCTTAAAGTATTTGCCAGCGAAACGTGAAGCGTGGCCCAGCTAAGCAACAGGAGTTCTGTTAAATAGGGAGCCACTGCTGGGCCCCAGTTAACACTTGGCTGACTATTGGTCAGGGAGCTAGAGAGTCATCACACACCCTAACCTGCATGCTTTACCACACACTGGCTGCTGGCAAGTGAACAGGCTGTGCGCAACACTTACAGCACAGGGACTCGGAGACAGTGACATTTTTTATTCTCAGTCTCTTAGTTGCAATCGCCTAAATCATCATCTACTCAACGGACACCAGTAGGATACTGAGCGGGCAGACAGACACGCATAATTTGAGGGTCAGGGGGAAGGTACTGAGAGCACACACACAGGGCAGCAGACTGATACAGTAGCTGCCGAGCTTGACAGATAGAGCCATCTCTGGATCAGTATGTGCCATCTGCTCTTGGATATGAGGCGGACTATAATTATGGGCTGTCCCGTTGTTAAGGGAGCTGTTACTGGCGGGCCAGAGGAGGCATGGAGCCCCCACACGCACATAAAATCTGCATGCAAGAAAGCAAGCAGGTACGCCCCACTCAACTACTCTCACACACACACGAATGCAAAGAGATGTGGACAGTAGATGAAGATACACACACACACGTAACAAACACTGGTAGAAGCGTGAGTACACTTTATTTTTCCCCATAGCAGACTCACATTTTCACATACAACACAGCTAAAAGAGTGACACGTTCACAGACTGGGAAAGGGAAAGAACAGAAGGGATGGCTGGGCTCCCAGATAGGCAGAAGGATTTTGAGAAATGAGCTGGATGGTAGAGGCTCCCCGACTTGGCTGGCTGATCACATGCCCCATGTAGAAAATTACAAAACGTGAGAGATTGATCAGAAAAATGATCATGACCAATTGGCAGAGCTTCTTGGAGGGATAGAGGGAAGGGAAAGGAGGTAGCACGGCACCGATCTGACGTAATACAGTGATAAAGTAGCAGAGGGAAGAGGAAGAGAGGAAGAGAATCGGAGTAAAAGGAGAGAAATGGTAGAGGAAAGTAGCAACCAGGAACAAGAGCAGGAAAACAGGAGACAAGGAATGATGCACAAAAGGAAGGGATGAACAGGGGGCCAGGTGGATGAAGAGAAGTTGTTTCCTTTCCCTTCCCTCCAACCAACCTAAATATAGACATAAGGAGAACAGAGAGGAACAAAAGACAAAAAGGGATTTGTCCGCCTAATTGTACGCTATTGAAATCCATGAAGTTTTGCTGTATCAATGACAGCAAGGGACGAGACTTTCCAACTTCAGGAAGGTAGCAGGGTTATATCCTGAAGATCAAAAGTAATGTGAACCACCAAAGCCCAAGCAGAGAAACCCCTAATGACATCACTAGGGACTGTAGAAATCTCCTTACAGGGCCACGGACATCATTAAATCTTCTTTCACAGGCTGAGTACTGTATTAACCACGATGAGCAAACTAAACTTTCAGTGTAAAATCGCTGTTGTTTACCGGTAAACAACATGCTGGTGAATGCCCTTTACCTTGGCTACTTTGATGATGTCAGGAATGTGCAGATATGCTGCAACAGGTTGCAGACCTTTTCCAATCAGGTAAGCCTCGTCAGCTTTCTGCCTGTGAAGACAAAGGATTTAAAATCATATCGGTGCGATGGAAGGGGGACAGCAAAAAACATA
Source organism: Gadopsis marmoratus (assembly GCA_036023855.1). Taxonomy (NCBI): domain Eukaryota; kingdom Metazoa; phylum Chordata; class Actinopteri; order Centrarchiformes; family Percichthyidae; genus Gadopsis; species Gadopsis marmoratus. The sequence continues at coordinate 16,371 of JAVQJF010058336.1, forward strand.
CAGCTCCCGAGCACACAGCCGTTATGGCTTCATGGCAGCAAATCCAAGCGCCGCAAAAAGCACCTCTTACTCAAATAAAGCCCAATTAAATTACTCAAATGAATCCTCCAATCCGCCTTTAGGTCAGGCAGAACCAGGTGGAAGTGCAATCATATAAGACGTATTAGTCAGTGAAAGGCATTGTAAAAAAAAACAACAACCAGACATTAGGATGTCAGAGTGGAATAGAATAGCTCACAGTGAGACCGATTAAGCTGTTTGTGCATGCAACTAAGCAGCATGATTACCTGAATGTTTGTAATGTCAATACAATTATACTTATGTCCCTACTTAACACCAACCGCAAAACAAAGAACCGGCCCAAAGCACCAAAGAGGAGAAAGAAATGCTCCCAGGCTTCCTTTAATTGCCGTTAGCTCTACTCAACTGTTAGCATCTCGGTGGCTAACGCCCAGCAGCGGCAGCCCAGCAGTTCACCAAGACATCCGTCAGTTACGTTTTCTTCTATTTTAACCTGAGTGGACCCATTCGGCTCTAATAGATCGGTACCTGTGCATTTGTCCAGTGTCTTGTTCAGAGTAGACGGCCACAGTTCGAATCCCCAGTTCAGTGCAGGCTCTGAACACACGGATAGCGATCTCACCTGGAAGAAAAGAGGAGGACACATGTGAGGGATGGATGGTGAAAGAGGTGGTTATTATACAAATTTACCAGCCGTATTGTCCGTTTTGCTTTTCTACATTTTGTGCACCCGTTTCCTTTCTTCCGCTTCCTTCCTAAATGTTGCTCTTCCTCTCCTTCACTTTTATTCTCTTTATTAATTAAAACATGCCTGTTTCTGATCCATAGCTTAGCAGATTGTGTGTGGTGGGAGGTTTTAGTGACTTTTTTTCATAAGCGCACACTATGATTTTAGTAACGTCCTGCAGCAATAGGCCCTATTTTGTGACGAACGCCTCCGCTGAGAGCATAAAATAAACTTTTTATGCCATACATGACATGTGAAAACGAGACAAATGTATCTGGTGTTTTTCATCACACTATGGAAAAATATCAAAAAGACACTGCAACAAGTCTGCTAGTTTTTGTTTTTTTTTTGCTTTAGTTTGAGAACACAGAGTATAAAATCTTGGCTTTGGACTGCCAAAACACTGCCTGCCTTTTATCTTGCTGTCACTAGAGCCAAATACTTGTTTTCCAAGCAACACATTTTGGGGGAGGGGGGGGAGGGGGGGTTTAGTCACTGAAAACTAGAAATATGCGTTGATCCTGCTTGAAGGGGAAGACAGTGTTCAAACACTTGAGAAAGCGGGCAAGAAAGAAAGGGAATTCTGCAAAAGGACAACAGTGGGAAAATAAAAGGGTTGAAAATATGATGCAGGAAAGAGCTGGGACAGATGAAATTTAATTGTTTTAAGGTGCAAACTCTAGAGAAGGTCAGAAAATACAGAAATTTCAAAAAGAACAAAGCAAAGAGAGGCAAAAGGACTTAGGACAGATGACCTAGAGGGAGGTTTTAAAGAATTGAGGAATTGAGAGTTTGGCAAGTGTAACAACATGACAAATAAGTAGAAGGGAGACCGTGAAGGTTGGAAGAAAAGAAAAAAAAAAATAAGGAAAATGAAGTAAGTAAATAAAGAAAAGAGGAGCACGAAGAACAGAAAAGTCATGTGGGGCAAAAAGGAAGACAGCAAGTGGCTCAGAGGAAAAAAAATCATATATGACAAGTGCCGAAAAAGACAGGGAATGCAAAGGGAGGGAGGAGAGGAGAAAGGAAAGGAGGATATTAATGAAAGAGCAGAGCAGCAATGTCAGTGAGGAGATGTGCTTGGTGAAGTGGAATCTGGGCTGATATGATCTGATGGTCCAGTCTATGTCTTCATCTCTCTCACACACACACACACACACAGAGAGAAGCCGAGTGCGGTCCAGCGTACTTCAGTGTGAGGAATGTGACCTCCCGTGGTGTCGATATCACGTCGCCAAGATGCGAAGGACAGTGACTGACGGAAAAGCCCTGCTGTGTGTGTGTGTGTGTGTGTGTGAGGCAGAGACCACAGTCTATTTGAATCAAATTGATGGATTAAAGCAGTCAAATAGAGCCTGTCTCAGACTTTGACAAGGGGTAGGATTAGAGATCTCAACAGCATTTCTTTTGGCAGAAAACGTATATCATTGCTGATACTTTGCTTCATTTATATTTGGATAAAATGTACTGGTGTTGACACAAATCTGTTCTGGTCAAATAGGCTAAATTATATGATTTATGTGTAATTAATTTGGGACGTTTATTAGACTTAATTTCAGCACCATGCACTGTTCAGAAAGCCTGCTGGATTGACCATTGTAACTTATCAAGTTAGCGATGTGTAGCCTGTGTCCAAAACGTGCTAGCCTGGTCCATTTGTTGATCTGTAATGTGCGCACCATGTTTGCACTACTGTTCGACCTTTGTTTCTTCGCCGATAACTGTAGCGGTAAAACTGCCTCTCGCTTTATAACTTTCGCGTAGTCTGGTTCCCGTCTGCCCTTCAATTTCGGTTCCACATGAACAGCGGCCTGACCATAGCGAATATTCTTTGTTTTCTTTGCAACAAAATAAAGACAGGTATTCAGACCAAGACTGACCTTTTTAAAAAAAAAAAAAAAAAAAAAACTAAAGGTTTTATTGTTGTTTTTAATATTCTAAAACAATTATCACGGTAATGACGGTATTGGAAAATCCATGTCGTGGCAGAGCGTGACACCGGTGACGGTGAAGAAACCGGTTTACCGCCCACCGCTAATGCACGCACGTGCGCAATGCAGGTTTATGTGCAGCAGGTGGCCTACAGAGTGCCAGATTGTGTCCAGAGTTGGACTCATGTTGGAAACCCACGCACCAATCAATCTGAAATCATGAAACACTGAACTAAATCAAGCGCTTTAAATGTGTCTGCAGGAATTAATTTAAAAAGCATTTAGGATAAAAATGCATGAATATATTTATTTGTCACTCAATTCATCTAAAAGAGTCAGTCTAATTGCACACTGACAGCCTCATTAGCATTAACAGGAGGGGGGGTCCGGTGATTATGTATATTACCGGAGCACGTCAGTGATGTTTACGCAATGTTTAAAGACATACCGGTGACTGCTTAGTGTTTAGAAAACCCTGCGCCTCTCTATAATTATGTTTCCATTCAGACCTCAATCCTGGTAATGTAGACCCCACTTTCCAACAACTTGGAAAGGAACAAATATATATTTTTATATTTGGTGGGTCTAATATGTTTTGACAAACATATACAGTATATATATATATATACATATCACGGCATTAAATCATTCAGGATCATTTAGACTCCAGGGAATGTTGAGATCTCTGTGCTGATTATATTCTAGCTTTAGAAGTTTTATATAAATACCGTGGCATTTTGTGCAGAATAAAACTTGCAGTTTAAAACATACACTCTTAAATTACACTTAGTGTACAGTGGGGACTGTGGTTGCAGTTCCACCTCTGATTCCAATATTTTAAGAAAATCTGTGCTTTTGGATTAAAACAAAAACTAGCTTGTGCAGCCGCCCACATACAATGTGTGCTTAAATATTAGCATGTGCCAAGGCAAACTAAATGTTGGCCATTAAATATTAAGAGAGTCTGCTCTTTTGCCTGGGGAAGATTGTAAATGTCAGAACTTTTTTCTTACACTACAAAATGAAACGGCATTAAACTGTATTTTATTTCACGCTGCTCTCTGAATTGCTCGTCTCCTTCAGTGGTGATTTAGTGCTGTTAGGACGGGGTCTTACCTCTGTTGGCCACCATGACTTTCTTGATTGGTCGGTACTCATTCTGCGGGGCAGAGTGGGTGAAGCGGGAGAAAAGACACGCCCTCCTCACAGCCAACAGGCCGAGGCCGCCTCGAACTACAGGGTACCTCAACATCCTAGGGGAAGAAGAAAGAACATGTTAAACCTAGAAAGTGGTCTCTACGCACTCAACACTTGACCGTGCAGCAATGAGTGAAGGGAAGAGGCGAGACATATAAGCTATGGAAACACACAGATCAGGAAATGGGTCACACAAAAAACAGTCAATATACGCTTTTCGTGACACGATGCGTGTTACAGAATATAAGTCATTTTTAAATTGAAATATATACAGTATATACATACACACACTCTTCGGCAACAACTGGTCAGATAAGTAAACCATTTGGCAAGAAGTCATTTAATCTAGATCAAACAAAACACAAACGTCTGCAAGTCATACTTCCTTACTATCTCTATGTAGTTCCGTTTCTCAGGTGAGAGGGGGAAAAAAATAGATGCTTTAAGGAAAATAAGAGGATGATAATGCTTTCAAAGTGAATAAACAAGGAGGTGCGAGAGATTACGTCTGCTAAAAGCGCTAGGCCCTATTACGTTGTTGCTGAGGGTTGTGTGTGCCTTTTAACTCTATGGTATTTTCTCAGACATTTTTAATTGGTGTTGTACTGACATTTAGAAGGAATCTTGGATTATTCCAGTGCCCTGGAAGAAAAAGATGTATTGTGCATGAATATTTTTAGACCTGTAGCCCTGACTTCTGTTGCTATGAAGGCTTGCAAAGAGGGTTGCTGGAAAAAAAAATCCAATACAGTACTATCTGCTGCGGATGAGCAACTTTGTCCAGGTTAGTTTGATTATACTGCATGATGGCGCATGTTGTCCTGTTTAAGTTAGAGAAAGTCTCTTCCCATCTTGAGGCTGTTATGGTGGTCGCTCTATTGTAATTATTTTATATTAATTTGACTCAACCACATACGAGTCAGAAGCTATAAGATACACTGTACATATCACCAGTCAATGGTAAGATACTGAATAGGTGATTTTCATTTTTGAATTTTCATAAATATGTGCAAACAAATGTGCTCGATCAAGTGTCACAATTAGTCTTTAATAATAAAAGCATCACACAGATTATCTGTGCATTCAGAACACATTCGCATTGCTTGAGGACACTTAAAGGATGAGATTTCTTTTTTAAAAGTGTACAGAAAGGTCTTGCTGGAACAGCTAAGTGCAGAATCATACTGAGAACTTCTTGCAAGAAAGAGGTATTGCAAATCAGCTGTCCAATTAAGGACAATGAGTTCCTGGTGTTTGAGGTGTCTTTTTTTCAAATCAATAAGATGAAGGCGCTAATTTATGTTTTTCCCATCCCAGAAATTTTAGATACAAATATCATACAAACTCTTATTGAACCACGGAAACTGCCCTCGGTAGTGCCATTCACACATTTAAGTTGTAGGAAAGAAACAAATTTGCTGATATTCATCTTTCAAATGCAAACCAATTGTGTCCACATGGACAGCAACTAGGGTGACAGAGTGGCACGGTACATGAATTCATGTTGAAAACAGCTGAACAACTAGATACTCGACGGTTTGTCCTAAACTCATCGTCAGTTGAGCTACGACACGAAAGAGGAAACTTGTTCAGTGAACCAGTCACACACAAACAGATGTAATGAGTGGTTTGCTTCCAACACTGACATTATGGTTTGATGGCTGCACTTACAATCAATAACTCCCTAAACACATACAATTAAATGAAGCCCCCCTATTGTCAAACACGCAGTCAAACTTACCCACTAACACATGTAAACGGCACAGGCACACCTACATTAAAAATAGTCAACAACTACCTCCTCAACTGGATGGTAAGCGGCTCATTCACTCTGGGGAAGCTGTTTGATTAGTGAGCCTGCAGAGGAAGCTTCTTCTTCTGGTCTGCCTGCTGGGGTGCAGCACACTGGCAGTGCTTTGCTGCCACCCTGTGGTCAACCAACAGCAATGGAGACCACGACTAAAAGTGCCACTCATAGGAAATACCTGGATTTGCAAATAATTAACCTAAACCAAACTGATTGATAATATTATTATTATTATTATTATTATTATTATTATTATTATATACACTGGCCTCTTCTCCACACATTCAACTTTTCATGGTAACATTGGCCCAAGTGTCACCATGCACAATCACTTCATGTTTGTTACCCGTGGTTGCAGAGTTTCACTTACAGGTGAATTACCACATGTGTCCTGCATAGATATAAAGATGATGAACAGCGGTGTTGGCTACTGTGCAGTACAAACAGTCACTACACCTACAACGACATGCGTGACGGCATATAAAGTTAACCCAATTCACCTGTTCACCTGTGTGAAATGGATTGTTTACTTTAAACTTTTTATTGAGTGCACGATGGGATAGTCTTGAGCCTCTCCTATAAAGTAACTATGAACAAGTGCATCAAGAACCAAGGAAAAAATCCTTTCATCCCTTCTTAATGAATGCCTTGAGACTGTCTGAAGACTGCAGGCAGGCTGAAACAGTATACTGTAGCGACACAAAAGCAACAGTGTCACACTGTGAAACAGATACAGTTTCCCCAGGCCTGAATACGACAGGGAGATGACAGCGGACCAGAGACGAACAGGACAAGTGAACCAGGCAGATGGGCGAGAACAGGTCGAATATTATCTGTCCTCACTTCTCCAACACAACTTCTTAGCAGAGAACTATATTTATTATGAACTAGGGTTGAGTGATATGTCTCTGACACAAATATATATTACATACTGTATTAACAATGTGGATATGATGGTCAGGCAGATGGACCTGCTAATTCCTCTCAGATTTAACGGTCTAGTGAGTTCAGAAAGCTGCCTTAAAGTCCCAATAAAGACAACATTTTAACTATATCATACAATAACCTAGATAAGAGAGGTACATATTGCATATTATGTTTTTTTTAAAATGTGACATTTTGTATAAACCAATAAAAAACTAAAAATAAATAGTCCAGCATGCAATGATTTAAGCACATAAATGATATGTACAGAAATTGACATGTTAATGTTACCAGGCAGCGGCTCAGTGATGGTTCATTTAAGCTGTGGCCTGATATCTAAAATGCTCTTTGATCTTCCAAAAGCTGGAAACCCACCAGACACTGTGGCCTGCAGAGGAGACAAATATTTTGAAATGAGCACATGCACTGTGCTGATTACCTTTAGTGATACGGTTTTTATTGCAACAGTTCAAATGGGTCCTTGAGACAAATAATTAGCTCTTTTCTGACCAAGGAAAAGTAATGGGAAGGAAAGAGAGAAAAGAAAGGGCATCATTTTCAAACTCTTTTGGTTCTCTATATTTATCTGTCATCTCATCCCTATCGCACCCTACATATCTTCTTCCATTATTCCTCTTTGTTGTTTCTCTCTTTTTTCATACCACTATTCAACCGTTTTGCAATGTGGCTCGCTCACTACACTCTTCCTTAATTTCCTTCCTCCCATCTCCGTGCACAGTAGCGTGAATGGCATTGCCAAAATGCAGTGAGGCAAACGGAAGGATAAATTGTGGCATGAAATTAATGTCAATAGCCACAATCAAGCTGTGGCTATACAGCTTGAAGTTAAAATTTTGGTTTGTCTCCTTTTCGGACTCTGGTGAATGCTTCAGAGATAAAACCGGTCTTTATCAGGATTCAGCCCAAGAAATAAAAGAAAGAAGGAACATAACAAAAGAAGAGAATAAAGTAAGAATAAATTAATGCGTGTGTCATTTTTCTACAAAGTCCTGACAGCTGACAGAACACTGAAGGTGTGCATTTTGGAAATGTTACTCTAGACACCTTCACCAACACCTGGTGAAAATGACGCCCTCAGTTATCACATTTTTCTCATTGTTACAGTTCATACTGAAAATGATAAAATAAAAAAAAGCAGCAGGTGAATCCCCTCACTTGATGAATACGCTCCTATCTTGGCCTTCACGCTGATGAAAACATGCTCATTTTGGCACACATCTGTCCCTTCTTGTGCCTGACTCATAGTGTAACAAAAACATATAGAGCAAGCATTGACTTGCAACCCACGTGAAATTTAAAGAGCACTTTAGAAATGTTGACTTTAACTCCACTTAGACATCTACGTCTTCTGCCAACATTACTATCATTCAGCGGCTGTAGCGGGCTCAGTTTTAAAGCTAGAAGATCCCGTTACCATATAAAACTACATGACCTAAGGCATTCATTAGTACCAACCATGTCATGCTAGCTTGACCATGCAGTATAAATGTTTTATTTTGGCCTTTTATGAAAATATTTCTGCACACTGGGGGGTTCCCTAAACAGTACTGGAATTGCATACACTGGGTATGATTTGAAATCTGCTACTCTTGTGGATTCAGTGAGCCCAAAATTGTATTTATATGAGATAATGTTGGTCCCCATAGTAGCCATTTCTTTGTAGGGAGACCATTTTTTTTAAACCTGACCTCAGTGTATAAAATAACCAATTGTGACCTCTAGGGTAACCCCAGCCTTATGAAACTGTGCAACCACAAACTAGAAACCTAGGGCATAGGTCAGAGGATGCATGGATTTCCTAGGTATCGACAATAAGGGGGTTTCTGAGCAATTTCCAGAACAGAAATGCTTGCCATCTAATCACCAAAAGCAGGTAGCAAGCTGTATGCAAGACATGAAGTGTTATCGCTTATCAGTGACTGATTGAGATGGAATATGGAATAACGTAATAACGAGATGAATTGTTACTTGCAGGATGGTGAATTGAGCTACGTGTTATTGATAAAATATTATGACTAAGCAGCAAGAAAAGGCCGTGAGTGTAACTCAGACAACATTTGGTCTCATGCAGGGTAATGTGGAGAGCAGGAGGACACACCCCGACAGACTGCCAGCTTGTGATGATGGGTTTTTGCTCAGCTTCAGCGTGGTCCATCCATGTAGCAAAAACATTAGTAATCTGTCCACCTCTATATTCCAAAACGTGACCAAATTCCACTCACAGGTCAGTGCTCATGACCTAAGATTAAGACACGGTCCACATGAGCATCATATGGTTTTACTGCACCTGATCAGTTGACAGCAAAATTTGTGTATTCAAGTATTTTACTGTTAGGTGTTCACCTTATTTTTAGATGGGAAAGCACGGGAGAGAGAAATCCAAGTCATCTAATTAACTCTGTTTTCCCCACACATGACTGTGACAAAAGAAATCTCTTTCAGTGGTATGTAAGTATAAAAGTATGTAAGACAGAATAGGTCAGAGGTCAGAATTCTCATGTGATCCCAGTGTAGCATAAAATCAAGCGGTATTGATCACACATTTAAAAGACCCAAACTTTGCAAACTGTCCCTTGGCCCTTTTAACAGGCCTTTCAAAAAGATCCCAACTGAGTCTAAAACTAACAAGTGGGACAGTACGGTGGTCTTGTTGCGGATATGAATAATCCATCCCACTTCATACTGGCCCATTCATGGAGCCACGGGATACTAAAATATCTTTTTCAAAGAGTTATGCTGCTGCAGTCACTGGCACCCCTTTTCCACCAACATGGGACGGGTTCTGTTACGGTTCTGGCTCCCATTTTTTAACCGTTCTGTGCATTTCGACCAAAAATAAATTGGTTTGGAAGCCGAAAAGTTGGTTCCCAGCTGGAACCAACAGATAGCAGGTTTTCCTTGACGTGAAGTGCCAACCGTGCCAACATCGGTGGGCGTGTCATATTCTACAGGTTGGGAAGAGAGGATGGAGAAGGTAACGATGGTCTATGTTCTACTATGGTAATAGTCTTCTACAGCTCCTTATCATTAATAGTTGGTCCGTGCTTGTTATTAAATGAAAACAAATATCTGTAATAATAGAACAAAAGCTTGCAGAAATCTGGCTTTAGTTATTCAGCAACAACATTTTAGTTCCGCAAGATACAATCTGGAGGCTCAAAACCAGCTGCAGACTCCTCATTGTCGCAAACGTTTCGGCATGAGCCTTTGTGTACTCTGCAATTCAGAGAACTCACAGTTCAGTTGAGAGGTAAAGCTCTGAGAACATGGCGAACGCAAGTTTTGAAGGACAGAAATCATCACAAGACCCTACATTTATGTAGTTGAGGCACATTTAATAGCACTAGTTTCCCTCCAGACATCAATATGTACATCATGTTGACACTAATTGTAGATGTTGTTCGTCTGTCCATGGCCTGGCTGTTTCTCAACAATTTGTTATTTGAATCATCAGTGAGCAAACTACACTATGTGACCTCCTCATTACAGGGAACCGGTTAAATAAAAACGTATCTGTACACGCTCTTCCTCTGCACCTCAATCCTGAATGCTGCCAACATCAGTTTCAAAACTGCTGCAACACAAAACGAGCACTGAATTAAATTATAGTTGGAAAGCCAATCTGGAATGTAGACGTTTTATGCCAAGTGTACTCCACGAGAACACAAGATCTCGGTGTCTGCCTCCCACCAAACGCACACACCAACACAGAAGATCACAACAAAGTTTCTCAATAACCAAACATGTTCTCGACCGTCGGTGGATATCTGACAGCACAGCTCGATCATGACAAACATGCATGCATTACACATTGCTCCGTCTAAAGTTAAAGGTTACGGAGCATAACCTGTGTGTGTTAAAAGAACAAAAGGGATTTGTGGTTGGTACATTAACTTCCTGGGGAGCAAAGTCCCGTTCCGTTTTGACGCACACGGCCCGTGATATTGTGACACACAAACACACATAACCAGCCTTAACTTTGCCCAGATTAGCTGATCATGGAGCTATCTGCCAGTGTTTGTGGAATGACAGAGAAACTTTTTATCCTTGACAGCAGACATCTTATCACCCAGAGTTCTCTAAACAGCACTGATGTACTGCAAGTGCTTCCGCCTTAGAAGACGAGAATGAGATAACACTATCGCTGTTACTAAGACTATGAGTGCTTTGGTTGGTGACCTGTGTGTTATGGGCACAGCACACACTTCCCAAAACACAAGACAGCTAAGGAGCTGAGGTCATTATATTTCAGACTTATTTAGTACCTAAGGGTTAGGAAGCACACTGATTTTCTGGAGCTTCCCCTAACACTTTGAACTTAATTCCTGGCTTGAGTTCATCGTTAAAACTATTAGAGGTGAAAGGGAAAACTTATCTCGATAGCATAAACATATAACACAAAAACATACAGGACTGCCCCACATATTCACTCACATCTGTCTGCGTAGACTGGTTGCTTAATTGTTTAATTTACAAAACAAAAAAAAACTGGCGATAAAGCCAAGTCTGTCAAAATGAATGACGAAAAAGGTAATGTCATTCCATGTGAACAGGGTGGGAAATTAACTTTTAAAAATGAGAACATCCTTCTACAAACCACCATCATATTTTACCAGCATTTGGCTGGTGCCAATTCACATCCTTGAGAAGGAGAGAGAGAACAACAACGAATGGAAAATGGGATGTGCATTCATCCACACTCCCTTCCTCTGTCCCTCCACCTCAGCAGTCTCCTCCTCTGTCCTACCTGTGTGCGCGTGTGTGTGTGTGTCTCAAAGTAAAATCAGGGCTCGTCAAATGTAAATGCATAAAACAATTTTGTAATGTTTACATTCAAGGTTTGCTCCTTAATCTAAAAAGGTAAACAAACCAAGGGAGCTAGACTGGTTCAAAACTTTAGTCAAAACCTCGTGTGATCACAGGCTGAGCAAAGTACCAGAAAAATGGTGTCTTTGCACAAAAGCATGCAGGAATAAGATTTTAGGTTGCAAGACAGCAACCTTTAAGACCGTCTGTGTCAGAGCAGTAAGGAAACATAAAGCATGAGGTTTAAAAAGAGGTCCCAATTATCAACAGAAACGCGTGCTCAGACAGCAGGAACCACGTTACTGCGGCTGAGGAAGCAAATGCTTGTGACTGGACTAAAAAGTGGGTAGTGGCAGAATAAAAGGTTAGACTGGAAAGGTAGATCATGGGTTAGAATTCACAAGCAGTCTGGGAAACTCTGCCGAAAAGACAAAAAGAAGAAATATTCTACCCTTTTTAAACAGAACCTGGCAAACGGACCTTTGAGGGAAACATTCATACTGTAATAACTTTTCTTAAATTCCCTGACGTCACACGTTTAAACTCTAATCTTAAATATACTCATTACTCATTTGAACATAGCAGCATCAACAGGCATCAAACTTCTATTAGCATAGAACAAAGTAAAGTGGTATACTGACAGGACTGTTCTGCCCCATGAAACTGCTCTTAACTTTCACTGTCTCTCAGCATCTTTACCAGCTGTGTCAACAAGATGCTGCAGCCTCCTGCTGCTAACAGGCTGCCCCTTTAGCATGTAACATTGTCGGGAAAAACACCAGATTTCTTACATCATTTTTAGAAAGTCAGACCCCTCTTTCCACTTTTTTACTGGGCTGTTTAGTTAGATGCCAGAAAATTATTTAACCCGTTATCTTTTTGATAGTCTGTCACAGGACATGGGCATCTTTTCTGATTTATACACAGTATGTTCACTTATCAAGAAACGTATTTGCTTGTAACAGGAACATTAATAAAAAAGGAACGAAGTCGCAAAGGAGAACGTTATTGACCAGAGAACTGCAGAGAGGTGAGGGGGAAATATAGGCTAAATTCTGCTAAACCTTACTCTCTCTATAGGAAGAAAAGCCTGGCTAAGTCCCTTTTTACACAAAATGCATGCATTTGATGCATCTACCTGCATGAGAAAATGCTTGCAAAAACCTTTGCTCTCCTTTATAAGCAGAGTTTTCCTGTAGGGATGTTGTGCAGTTATCAAACACTTGAACATTCGTGTGTGCTAATGTGGGTGAGGGGCTGCTAAGAGCATGTAAGCTTCACAAGTGACATATGACCCTTTACTACACCCTCTTTGACCTCTTGAGGGAAGACGCAGCTTCCGGATTCATGCAGTTCACTAATCATCCAGTGTTTCATCCAATCATCCAGTGCAAAAACAATGCTATTTTCTCACTTACCATTTCAAGGGAAGCCTAACAACATGCAGCAATGAAGGACCAAAAATAAGCTGAGGGAGAAAGGTATGTCAACGCATGCTAAAATACAAAAAGGTGCGGGCTCTTCACTTTTATTGGATTTTCAAAACATCTATTGTCAAGATTGGGGCAAGTATGTTACCATTAGCATGAGTTGTTAGAACACACTGGCACCATGCCATGACAAATGTGTTTCCATAACATGACAGAAAAAGCTAGATTTTCTTTGAAAAGCAATGCACATGTGTAACATCCCAAACTAGGAACACAGACGCAGTGAGACGGACACATGCGTCTTCTAAGTGCAGACATAAGAGGCTGAGAAACACGATGTACCACCTTTGATGCAAAACACTTGAGTTCATGCAAAACACTCTTCCCCCGACAACCAGGACTCTTGATTCAATTTAGACTAAAAGAGCATGCAGACCGATTTTTGAAACTTTCAGGAAATAGGATTTAGACGGCTCACGTAGAACATGACATTACAAAACTATATCATTTAAAAGCCTTGCATGTGGAAATACAATATCCTCTGTCCACCTCAGGGCTCCCTTCATCCTACCAAATAGAGTCTAAGCTTAAGTGCACAGCAGTTATAAACTACTGATGGTAGTTACACAGGAAGCATCATCAACTGATAAAGTACCACGTCTAAATGTCTACGGTGACGCAAAGGGGCTAACACTTTGCCTATTTTTCATCTTATTGCGTTGTTGCAACAGCTGAGCAACTCTGGAGCTCAGCAGTGGCCTTTAATTGTTTCGTTTAGAGATTTACATGGTGGAGTGTTACGCTCACGAAGAAAGGGGAGCACTGGAACCTCTGCATCACTGTCATGAAACTATATTGTTTGTGTCCCAGTTGCCTTGAACATTTTTCAATCTATTACCTTGGCATCAAGCATCGAGGTGAATCCGTGAATGGCACCTGTCCATCACAACACTAGTGGCACTACAGTCACTGTAAGAGGCCAACGACAAAAAGCAGACAACTGCCTTTTTCTGAAAACATCCCTGCTATGCTATGGGATTTACTGATTATGCGTTCTGACTTATGACTTATGTGAAAAACAACCGTCCTTTGCTTGGTCACTGCACAGATCCCACTGGGCCTGCCTGGGGCTCTGGGGTGGGACAGCTGTTTGAGGCAGAGTAAAAGTCGCTCCGATGATGAACAAACTGCACGGTCAAATGATCCCGACAACTGATGAGCATGCATGGGGTCAAAGGTGAAAAAGCAGTGGCCACATTTGTGCAACACAGAAAAAAATCAGGCCATCTCTCTCTCTCTCACACACACACACACACACACACACACACACACACACACACACTTTTATGTGCAGCTTACAAGAAAACTAGCATGTGATGCAATTATACAAGTTTCTACCTGTAAACAGACACTTATTAACTCCGGTGAGTCCAACTCTTCCTTCTCTTTTAAATACCAGGATTCTCATAGAAATACCTCCATTCAGTCAAGGAGCCCAAGTTAGTATGTTAGTGTACGTCACCGTCCATTGCAGCATGTTAACTTAAACTAATAGAAAACTGCAAACTTTGCGAGGGACCTCTAGCAACAACCTCAGAGCCCTTAGACCCCAACGCCTGCAACGTGGAGTTATAACGTTCCCGTGTGCACATTTCAGCTAAAACAAGAATCAAGAGTTAGCCATGACAGAAGCTATTGAGGGCAGCTAGCAGAGTAAGAATGCACCGAATTGGCTGCAGGAAGACACACGACTCGTGGACGAGTCTCTCTCTCTGCAGGAAGTGTGCATGTGGACAGCTCACTCGCTGCACTGGCAAACTACCACGTTGACAGCAAGACACATGCAGCCGCTCGGGCGAGAAACGGGAAATGTTGTCTTTAGGTCAAATTCACTCAATGACAGACAGACAGACAGACACACGGGACTCACGGCGAGTACTCACATGCTCGTGCTGTAACGGGGGTCAGTACCCGCTGTCACGTGACCGCACACCCGCTTGTAAACAGTCGACTTGAGTGTTTGTGTGTTGTGCGTTCGCTTCTTTGCTCGCTACCCTCACCGACACACTCCTCCTCGGAAGGAGGTTAGGGGAGTTTATACACACACACACGGAGTGACTTCGGGACGGCGGAGCGGGGGCTCAACGCGTCGACGCGGTCTCTCACGCACACGCGCACTCCTTGCTGCTCACATATAGTAAATGCGCTTGGACTCTGAAGCTAGTTGCTAACTGTCTACTATGGCTAACGCAGCTAGCAGCTGGCACCGTCCGTCTCTGCCTGGCGGATATAGGAGTCTGCTACTGCGCCTGCCTCGTCTTCTCTCTCTCTCTCTCTCTCTCTCTCTCTCTCTCTCTCTCTCTCTCTCTCTCTCTCACTCCCTCCCTCTCTCTCTCTCCAAACACTC